>JAHPZR010016451.1:0-40000 GCA_019787425.1 Platygyra sinensis | reverse complement strand
CAGACTTCTTACTTACCCTTGCCAAAGAAACAAGAGCTCGAGTCTCATCCAGTGACTGAATGAAACATTGGGAGTGCCCGAGATGTTTCAGGTCCAAGAAACGTGCAGGTGGAATTCACACTTATGTCTGATTGGACATATTTCCCCATGCCCAAACCAATCCAGATGGCTGCAGATGGATATGAGGCGATCATGACGTGGAAAAGCCCTATTAATATGACGAGAACATCCGTAGCCACTGTTCGAACAAAAACCTGCTTGTATCATTTGTCCAGCGCGTGTTGAACATGTACAGCAATAGACCCTTCTCCAAAATGGCGGCGGAAAATTCAAATAAGCTAAAATTAAAAACGTATACCAGCACTAGAAAGAACACGTTTACTTTAGTAACCCTGCAAAGTTTCAGCATTTCAAGTGTAATATCAGCTGAGAGAATGTAAGTTAAAGATTGAAAAAATTACAGACGTTTATGAGTCGTACTAACGAAAGGTTAGCAGTAATAGTTCAATTTTTTAGTCGCTTAATTCATGTTTAACTATTTCTTTATTTGTTCTCTGCGGCAGAAGAAAGCTTCAAACAGTCGTAACGTTTAATAAATTCACTTTTTTCTGGGTAATATCAATGTAATATCAAGTAAATAAAGCAAAGTATTTGTATTAGGAAAAAAAATTAAGCTAACTAAGAAGCAATTTTAAAAAGAACTATACAAAAAAAGCAACTTTGCTCCCAAAAATGCTGATTTGAGTTAATGCTTCAGTGATCTTATCAACAGAAACACAGATCAGAGATGACAAAACCAGCCAGTAAAATGCTGGGCTTATCGTTCTACTTAAATAAAATTGCTGCAACATCGTTCAGACCTTCATAAGCTTTCGTCACTAGAGAAAGAAGGTGTAAAGAGGAATTGCGAAGCAAATAACAAATGAGAAAAACCCTTCAAACATCTGAAATTTAACAGTGAGTAAATGAACTAAAAAAAGTTGCCTTGCCAGAAAAATTTTACATGCCTCCACCGCTTAGTTACCGCTGGTGCATGAAGTGTTCCCTAATTATAGTGAAACGGGTTCCTCGGAATGATCAGGACTTGAAAGATTAAAGCAATGGCAAAACCAAGAAGTTAAAGGAACACAGTCATGGTTAAGGTCATTCCTCACGTTTGCACTGCGCATCCTTTCTGCGCATAATTTATGGCGTCATTTAGCGCGCCCTCGTGCACGCGCAAGTTAAAAACATGGCGAATTTGCCTTGATATTATTGAGCTCTGTCAGTTGAAAAATGGCTATAGCGCACCAACGAGCATGGGCACCCCAACTTTTTTCCAGTCATTGTAATCAACTTATCATAAACTTTGCTTGAGGAAAGACTAATCTGATTTCTATTGCTGAAAATTGAATAAATAACGAAAATAGCAGATAAACTGTGTTCTTTTCTATTTTGCGTATGGTAACCATGCCAAGAAATTTGGTTGAAATTTTAATCAAGAATTCAGCTTTCTCTCTAGAATGATTGACAGCTATGCTGGGAGGCAGCGTGGCCGAGTGGTTAGGGCGCCGGACTTGAAATCCGGAGGTCGCTGTTTAAGTCCCGCTCTGACCACTAAGCTGGAGTTGTTTCTCGGTGGACCCTAGTTCAACTCTTCGGTCATGCTTGTAAATAGCCAACTGCTCTGCCTCCCGCCAGTTGGGATTTTTAAGCCTGTTATGTTCATTTGAATTATTTGTTTCCTTCAGTTTGAGTGGCATGCCTGTGAACTAGCTAGGTGTAGCTAAGTGCATGACCACTATAAACAAACATTTGACATTTTGACATTTTTTTTGACATTTGGATTATGGAGGTTAGTGATCATCGATCCAGCTTTTACGCCTGCATGCATGTGCTTTTTTCCCCGGGAATACCTCGAGAATGTTCAATCACTGTCTTTGGAAAATGCTCTTAAGTCGGCCTCATGCAGTTCAATGTTATGTCTACACTGGAAGCGGTGATCACCAGCTGGTTCGCTCTGCAATATCTCAAGACATTTCTGATCAAGTGAAGCACGATTAAAAATCAGTTTTTCTGCTTCCACATGTAAGTTCTGTCAGGTAAACTGATATGACATGGAGTTAAGAGGAAGTTTAACGGTTGAGTTTAGGAGGTGCAGTTCACTGTGCACCGTCCTCCACGACATTAGGGAATTATGGAGTTTAACAGCAATGACGACGGCGACGCCTATTTATATTTTACCTCGAATGTCGTAAATGTGTAGATCTGTTCAGTACTCCCATCGGTCTAAAAGCCTGCTGAGGCGGCTAAAAAATGATGAATTGACAGTGTTCAATATCAAAGGAAGATACCAAAAATTAGCCATTGCTGCCCACGTTCTCCAAAATACGTGCAACTTTGTCATTTCACGTTGTTGTTTTGCAGAGGACCGCAAAGAAATGTACCAAGAATTATAACGCACGAGCACAGCGGTTTTCATAATCTTTTGTTCACTGAAGTTCCCTTTGCCGTTTACGTGGTGGTTTTCTTAAGCTTCCTATCTCAGTGATAAGGTCTGAGCTGTGGAAGCCCAGTGTTTTCAACCACGACAGAGACTTAAGGACAACGCCTTTAATTGAAAAGAACTTATTAACTTATGTAGATTACTGCTGTATGTAGCCCTTTTTAGTCGCTATATCTTCTTTAGCTAGTGATAATTTTTTAAAGTCGAATGCCTTAGAAGACAAGCTCAGGCCCTTATAAAAACAAATTTCTTTTCTTGGCATGAATGTTTAGTTCACTGTCTCCGCAAAACCTAGATTTTAACCATTCCGTCGGCCATTGTTGTATTTTGACCGATTGTAGGCAAACAATATGGAGGAGCTACGGCTGAGTTACTCTTCATTTTATAAACTTACCGTTAACTTAGAGCGACTTTCTCGCTCATGATTCAATACTTGTGACACAAAGAAACCTCCATAGGTCGAAGTCGCCAGTCGCCGGTAGCAGCTAGGCTATGGGAGAACTCCATATGCTTCGCAAGAATCACCATACTTAGCCGTATATAACAAAGTAGTTTAATAACAAATCTAGGTTATGGCTCGAGTCAGTTGACAGTTTGATTGCTTTAAATCTCAAATATGTCTAGCACTGCTCAGATACTCGCTGGAAACTGAATTTCAGGTCATTCATCCATGCTTGAAAATTCTTAGGAATACATTGCCGAGAATCTGGAAACCCAGCCTGGCAGTTTCAGATCGTATTAGGAGTTATACCAGATAAGTGAGGTCGATGCTGGAGCGAAGTTAGGTAAGAATATGTATAAAATCAGAAACTACTTCAGAGGCTTTCAAATTTCGAGCAACTCATGATGATACTTCAACCGAATTACTTACGTCTTATTTTCGCTTTATCTAAGTGACATGCTACAGGTGAAAAACGTCATGCTCTCGTATTCTCAACAAGGAATTTAGAACAAAAACTTCAAGTATGTGTATGAAGAATTTTCAAAACTAAATAGCTGGTCTATTTAGATCGTTCAGTTTAGGTCGTTTAGCCGCAAGCCGAAGAAGCGTAAAATTCAACAACACAATGCTAACTATCAGAAGCACTTACCAAATAACCTTGATGGCAAGAAGGAAGAAAGGAAAATGGAACAGATAAATATTCTCCAGAAAAGCTAGTTCAGCTCTGTTGCTAAAAAATCTTAGTCATCGTTCCGGATCACTGCATTTCTTGACAAAAATTCTAAAATGCCTGTCTGCATGTGAATCAGATGTAGTTTGAAAACCACAGAACCCGGTGATTTTTGCTCAAACAGGAACTGTTTGGGTTTCTTTGCCCTTGGCTGTATGGATCGTTTGCAATTTATTAAATGTGATAAATGATCTCAGGAAGTCCAAACTTGAGGATCTGACTAAATCGAAATGTAATGTGTAAACTTGAACTGTGCAGAGATTGTTTCGTTCGTTCTTCGCTTCTGGTGTAGCCAGTCAGATGGTTTACAAAACTAAGTTCTATCTGTCGCGCGCTCCAAACACAGGGATCAAAACATGGAATAGGTGAACAGGAAAGCGGAAGAACATACACTGGAAATTTAAATAATGACCCAAGACATTTTCCAGAGGTTAAATTGCAGCGAGCAGTGAATTATTGCGCAAGGGCTGCCTTACCTTAATACCGCAAAGTCTTTGGAGGTGTCACCGGCATCTGTATTGAAACACGACTGCAAAAACCGCCAGATATCGCTCAAAAATAGATCTTAAGGAGGCTCGAGTTTTGGAGATTTACACTTTCCTTGTATGCATGCATGCGTACAAGTCTCTTCACCGAAACAGCTGCAAAATGAAGCCGGATCACAGTATATCTCGGTATGTGTTTTATTTCTTTTATTTGTTAAGATTTCGCTCGATACATTTATGGTTCCCCATAACAACAACAATAGCTGACATATAACTAGCAATCGTAATTTTAATTTGAAGGTGAAAAGGACTTTGAAAATTCGTTACTAGTTCCTCTAGAGAAATAAGAGAAAAATTATTAGGGACTGTACTTGGGTACTCTCGATATAAACTCGACAAATACAATCAACGAGCACCGTACTAGTGAACTTTAAATAAGGTGAAGAGGACTCGGCATTTTGAAACTGTTTTCGAAGTCTAGAATGCAATCTTTCTCGTTTGCTTTTTATATGAGATACAAACATGATTGCATACATGCAGATACAGTCTATCTAGGGCGGGAGCCGTATTATGACTGAAGCAATATTCATGGTGAAACTCTCTTCCTATAGTTATTTAATCTTTAGGCTGCTTATGATGACATTTAAACAGAAACCTGGCAGCGAAAAAGAAATATGACTGACTCGGGCACACACACTGAGTGCATCGGTTTTCCTACAGCCAAGACCGAGTCCACTTGAACCGGTACACTGTTTAGAAAAAGATAAGTGCTGGTATAGACGAATAATAAGAATTTAATTGCTCTCAATCTCAGCATAGCTTTCGGCCTGCGATAATATCCCACGTTAAGTGTTTGTTCCTCATTCATTATTCCCCAAAGAAACTTCAATAAAAACAAATCAGATTAAAATCAATTGACAATCTCTTAACCCAGCTAATGCTCAGCTAGCTGCAATATTATTCAAGTTAAAACTATCTACAACAGTGTGGAAAAAGCAACTGGCTGTTCGCCGTTGTCGACTGAAAGTCATGACCGTCGCAGCCGCTGGGGCCAAGTGTTCGTCACAGTTAAGCCCGTAGTGCGGCTACCTTAAGCATTTTCTAGATAGCGTCGTTAGCTTCGTTGAAAAACGTGCTTCCACATTTTGCGGTCGACGTGTGTCAAGATCTTCCGCAACACCAACGGGGAATTCCCCGCCCTGACAAATGTCCGACTTCCCGTTAAAATTTGGTTTCCAGACTTCTTTGGACTCATATTGCACCTGTGTTTTGTAAGCCCTCGTTCCAAAACATCTTTATGAAAAGAATGAAGAGGGATAAGGAGTAGGTGGGAATTCTAAAACGGGTGAAAATTATATCAGTCGTTAGACTCCAGGCGAGTTTTCAAACGACTCGTCATAATTGACCTGGACTCATTGTTAGCTTTTATAAGCTTTTATTAACACATGCAGGGATCCTCCCATCTGATGGAACATGTGCAACATAAGCATTATTACTGACCTTTGGCCTTATTTAGTGAAAAGCAGAAGAAGATGAAGGGTAAGATAATTAATGAACCCAGACACATGCAGGTTTTAACGTGAAAATCTCAGACCGAGACCTTGCCACATTGACCGAGCGATAGCGAGGTCAATACGTCAAGGCCGAGGTTTGAGATTTTCCCGTTAAGACCGCACGTGGGAGGTTTACAGATAGTTTATTACTGTATATGGCTTTTTGCTTGTTTTTTTTTGGTATCACGGACGGGTATGGTGGAATGATGCTCTGGTATTAGCCAATCAGAGCGCGCGGTATATATCGGCTAAAAACGCAAGTCATATGATAATAACTACATATAGACCTTTAGACCTAATCTCTTCATTCTTAAGTTATCATGAGACTAGTTTACCTAAATGGTTCCAAATGCTGGCGAAGGGAAAAAGGATGTATGGAATGTCAATGCTAGCAGGGGTGTTCCAATACAGACCCCAGGATTGTCGGTAACAGTAATAATTACGGGAACTCGGCTGCATGCAGCACTAAGACTCTTTACATTAAGATTTTCATTGTTCTCTTACCGACGCAACTCACTCTCTCATACAAGTACACCTGGAGTTTCCACAAACTCCTCAAAGGAATATAATTAAATAGCATTGTTGAAAGGTTTCTAAATACGAATACTACATGAGAAACATCCCCGAAGGTTTTACGTCACGACTGAACGACTTCCGGTTGGAGATTTTTCCAAACAACAAGCCGTAATTTTTGCGAAGGATTTGAATGAAGTGTACTTTTCCCCCTGCGATTTCCCAAATGTCGAGAAAGGTTGTGCAGACACTGAATAAATAAATAAACGGTACCGGTAAAATCTGTGACTTTTAAAATGATTAACTTCAACAGATCGTAAATAACACTTGCTGATCATGATAGGCAACTCAGCTTCAAACTATAAAACAGATTCCTGGATATAAATCAAAATGCAACATTTAATTTAACAAATTAAACATCATCAATACCACAATATGTCGCGTCAAAACTTTTTCAGGAGTGATTACAACTAGTTTACTTCTACAAATGTAGTTCTGAGAGCCTTATTACGGTAACTAAACAATAAAATTTTGACAACTGACTTGGTTCTCTATCACAGCGGGCGTCTTAGACTTACTAACTTCTTCGTGTCTGTAAGTCTGATGCCTCTGTTGTCCAGGCCCACTAATTGCGCAGTAATATAGGATAACAAAAGCGTAAAAAACCCAACAAGTGTAAAACATTTACACAGCTGGACAAACCTCACGTCCGAAAATTCTTCAACACGAGACAGCACACCGTGACGGAAAACAGCGCATGTTAAGGTCATTCCACTGAAATAGAACCTGCAGTGAGATTTTTGTCAAACTTTGCCTATTCAGTGATTGATTTTATATATTATAGAAAATTAAATTTTAAATTAAAAATGAGAGGTCCCCATGTTAGTTTAGGAGCAACAGCACCTTGTTTATACCCCATGAATCCTTGTAATAGCACCATGATTATAGTCATGATTTCTTGCTTGTTTCTTGTTCTACACTGAGAACTGGTCCATATTTATTTTACATAGAGAGATTTATTACTCAATTTAAAACAAAAGAAATAAATAATAGGCCATCGAACTCGTTTTCGAGAAAATGACGATTTACGTCTATGGCGAGGTCCAGTCGTGTAAAGAGTAAGCCGCCATTTTTTAATGCGCACGCGCTTATCACGCGTACGTGAAATTATGCGCAGTAGGGACGCTCAATGCAATACTGGTCTGAATGACCTTACTTTTTCTACTCGCGCAGAAGCACAATTCCCTGCCCCATTGATCTTACCGCGTTTCGCAATAACGTGTTTAAGGCCCCCATAATGTGACCATCTCCCGAATAGAGAGCTGCCTCATTCGTTCGTTTCAGGCTCACTTAAATCCCCTGGAGTGCGTCTCGATCGAAATCGCATAATCTTACACATTCATTTTATCAAAACATCCGCGCAAATCTCGTGGTAACAATATCCTGGTAGAACTGGGTACTATGTCGATCTTAAAGTAACGTGGAACGGATTATTCAGGAAGGACCCCAGTTCCCTCCTCTCCCACTTTCCGAGCCAGTGAGGGTCAATTATCACTCTCCCCCACCCCTCCCCCCCACCCTCGTTCCCATTTAATCATCTCTGGGTCTGTCAAAGATTGTGTAGATAAGATATTTCTATCTTCGGTTTCTTTAGCCTCGTTCCCAGGGCTTTTCCCGTCGAAATTATTTCAAAAGGGAAAAGCCCTGGGAACAAGGTTGCTATTTCTTGAGCTGCCATTTATTTACAGGACAGAAATGAAAGCCTTTGGCTGTTTGTATCGACAACTTTGTGTATTTTAAAAGCTGTTATGTGTTGTTGTAATACTTTGATATATTATAACAGCACATAACAGTGTTTTAATACACAATAATTCATGGAGTGGACTTTGTTGTTCTTCATTTGATATAAGGGAGCATTTTGAAATAGAGCTATGTTTTGCATGTAAGTAGATAAGTTTTCTATACTTTCTTTTGCTCTAGTCAGAACACTTTTTGACAGTGCGTGTAATCCTGCCAAATAACTGATATCAAAACCTAAAAGAAACCACAGCATTAACTGCCACTGTAAAAACGTTTATTTTGCCACATGATTTTTCGTTTCTGGCCAAAAGAAGTAAGTTTGACCAGGAGCCCTGGTTTGACTACTTTACCGTTGCTATGGGAACAAATCTGAAACTCACGAGTGTTTCAATTTTTCACTAATCTTTCGATCTTTGTGAGCATTTCCAGTCTAGCTTTGATAGAATGTGAAAAGCGTGTGTGATGTTCATACATCATCATTTCGAGTCATAAATATAATTTTTATAGCTTATGTATTTTATTAGTTAGTTTATTTTACTTGCGTCTTAGATATTTTTACGTTTTTTAATTTTCATTGGTGGGATATTTTAAAATCGTTGTAAAGCGCTATTGGGTAGCGATACAAAGCTATATAAATAAAGTATTATTATTATTATTATTTATTTATTTATTTACTTCTTATGAAAAGATGTCACACTAAGCTCCTTCAGCCTCATTTTGAAAACGAGGCCAAGGCCTTGATGGGAAATGAGATATTGCGTCAATTTTGTGGTAGCAGGGATGGGGCATTGGTGAGAGCGCTCGCCTCCCACCAATGTTTCCCGGGTTCGATTCCAGCCCGGTGCCACATGTGGGTCGAGTTTGTTGTTGGTTCTCGCCTCGTTCTGAGGGTTTTTCTCTGGTTTCTCCGGTTTTCCTCCCTTCACAAAAACCAACGCCTCCAAATTCCAGTTCGATAGAACCAGACTGGCATGAAAACCAGGGTACATATGAATGTTGTGCCGCGTAGCACTGGGAACACAAATAGTGGAACCAGAGAATTAACTCTGAAGTGTAAATTATAGTGCTACTTAAACCCATGAATAACCCACTGGGCGTTAGCCCTAGTAAAGGGAAACAGGGAACCACACGAGGCAAAGAAAAAATCTTTTGACCTCGGTGGGAATCGAACCCACGACCCTTACTTTCTCTTCGCCGCGATTCACCATCTAAAATCGTCCCCGACTTTCTCTGTGCGACCTTGTAGCTCAGTCGGCAGAGTAACGGTAGATCTATTCCGGAGGTCGTGGGTTCGATTCCCACCGAGGTCAAAAGATTTTTTCTTTGCCTCGTGTGGTTCCCTGTTTCCCTTTACTAGGGCTAACGCCCAGTGGGTTATTCATGGGTTTAAGTAGCACTATAATTTACACTTCAGAGTTAATTCTCTGGTTCCACTATATGGCATGAAAACCAGCCAAGGCTAATGTGGTTTTCTCTCTAAATATTGTTATTTACTGTTATTCATTTCTTAGGTGTTTTCTACTTTTGATAAAGGAGCGCGCAGTATACATAAAAGTGAAAAGTGATCATCGCAGTAAATTTTCCAATTTAAGCAATAGGAAAGAAGAAGCCTGAAAAAAATTCAGGGCTTCAACGGGATTCGAACCCGTGACCTCCGCGATACCGGTGCGATGTTCTACCAACTGAGCTATGAAGCCACACATTGGGAGCGAGGTCAATCTATTGAGTTCACATTTTCCCATGCAGTGAAGTGTTTTGAAATATATATGAAATAATTCATATTTGCACTGCGGTTGTAGATGAAAGTGAAGAGTGATCATCGCAGTAAATTTACCAATTTAAGCAATTTTTTTTTCAGGCTTCTTCTTTCCAGTTGCTTAAATTGGAAAATTTACTGCGATGATCACTCTTCACTTTCATCTACAACCGCAGTACAAATATGAATTATTTCATATATATTTCACAGTATACATAAAGGCCTGAAGAAGGTTTGGGTGTCGACGGGTGTGGCCCCGCTGGCTAAGAGATGAGAAAAGGGCTATGGGGACGAGAATGGGCGGGTGTCAGTTAAAATTTTAAGCGAACGGAAACACTTAGTTAATTATTACCAGCTTTAAATAATGAAAGAGGGGGAATAAGTAAAGGTTTTTCTCCCCTTTGGTAGCTATGTGGGCGTTAAGTGCTTGAGCCTGGGGGGCTCGGTACCGAGCATTTGAGAGGTGCGCAAAGAGATGACCATATTTGGCCTTATCCGTAATCACAGTGCAATTCTGAATCCTAATTCCTGGCTCTATGTCATAACATACATTTGAAATAAGACTAACAGTCATCTGTTTTAATTTAAGCATGTTATATTAAATGTTGAGGTACTTAGATAACTCCAGAACACACCCACATCAAAGCCAACTAGAAAACAGCGATCTTATCTCCTAGCTTAGTGTTGAAAAGAGAGCTTGTCAGGAAATGAATATGGCTGGCGGATCGTGGGTCGCGAGTAGAAATAGAATATAAGTATGTGGACAACTTCGCACGAAAATTAATCGGTCACTTTTTGGTTAATTCTTCTATATCGAACATGTTCTGTTTCATGTATAGCTCAAGGTTTCGTCGTCAAACGATACTGTATACGTACGAAAAAGATAATTTATAACCTACCGAACCAAGCGATTATTGTGGAGTGGTATATACATGTAGAAAACCATTGAAGAGCTCTCAAGCCAATTGAACGCTAACAATCATGTGACGACTTGGAAATAAATTATTTCAGTGAAAATGAATGTTAAATAAGAACAAAACAGAATTTCACAAAGTTTCTTCGCTCCAAAGTGCCAGTCTTCATTTATTAATCTATCTGTCACAATTTCGAGAAACATCATGAGCTCATTAGAAAGCGCACAAGTACTTAATGATGCCACTGGAGGGAAAAATTGGACAAACTTATATATTCCCGTGTTTCCTTCCCTTTGAAATTTTGCACTGAAAAATATTCCGACGCAGTCTAAAATTTTCAATTAAAAATCATCTGCTGCATAAATTTATGAAGTTCCTATTCCAGATTTCCATATCTTTTTTATATTTCCTTCTTTAATGACATTTTCACTTAAGGGTCTGGTGGCTGAACTGAGTGCCTCTGTCTGTAAATTGGGTCGATAATTATACCTAGTCGACTATATATATATATTTTCAAGCCATGCAAGTATTCTTATTAGGAGTGACAAAGAAATTATGAAACATCCAAACCAGTTCTTTTTCTTCCCTTTTTTTTAGTATAGAAGTGCCTCTAATCAGCGAGGCAAATATGTTCACAGACGATTGACATTTCGGCGGCACAATGAATACTCAGCAATTTAACGGCTCCGTTCTCTAAGGTAAATAAAGTAAAAAATTTTGCCCACGTTTGCTGTTTTTGGCTGGCCACTCACGCAATTTCTATACTGTCTGAAAGCAGTTCGTTCCAAGCTCTTCATTGCCATAAATGATTTTGATAATTAAATGACACAAAAATTTTATTATTTCATTGGCCTTTTAGTTCTTCGGAAGAGCTTTCAAGGGTGTATACTGTATACCCCTTTTCCATATGCATTCTTAATGAGAATTCCATTAATTTGCACATGAGTTTCAGACATGTGTTTCAATCATCTTTCGATCTCTAGTTTGCTTTTGTGCGCCTACAATTAAGCTCTGCTATGTAGTTTATGCCCTGTAACTACTTAAACATGCGTTGTTTACATTTTCTTTGGTCATCAGATGCATGAATAGGTTATCCATCTAGACTTGACAAAAAAAGCGGTTTCAAGACGTTCACTGATTGAATATTTTCTTTTCGTTTTGAGTTCCACGCAACGCCCTGTCTATTTATAGCTGCGACTGTCACAACTTAAAAACATTCCCGGCCTTTTCCAAAGACAAACACAGAATCAGTTTCGGAATCAGTTGGAAAAGCCAGCTAATTTTAACAAGGAATCGTGTCAATTCTGCATGCCAGAAAGATTCAAATCGCCAAAAGTTTTAGAACATCACTCTTTAATTACTCTTGCGTTAAAACTTGGCTGAATAACCATAGATTAGTCACAAATGTAAATTAAGACTGATATATTGCTTTGCCTAATACGGTCTAACAATACGTCTGTTTATCAAAGTGCTACATACAATTCACGGAACAACAACACAGAAAACCTTTTGAGCATTACTAAAAACTTAAACGCTGAAGGGCCGTTCGGTACATTCACCTACCTTTATGGCTAGAAAATGATTTAACCGAAATAAGACGTTTAAGTTCTATCGAAGCTGTGAAAATGCAAAGCAATTTCTCTTGATCTAGATATGTTAATTTAATTTGCTTGGAAAATCGGGCAGGCGAAAAAAAAAACGCAAGCATTTGAATCAAGAATCTAAGCACACACTGCGAAGAATAAGGTTGAAGCTGGATAGCATTAATGGTGTAATAGCAACCCCAGTGCGATAATACTGTTTTATTAAATTAATGCCCTGTTTAACTTTTATGTGCTTACGGCAACGAGATCCCGATGCGATAAGTACATCATCTGAAACATCTGCAAGAAAAGTACTCATATTGCGTATAATTTGCGGTTGATGGCTTTGGTAAAATCTCTTGGAGCTTAATAAGCTTCTTGTGGCGTTTTCCAAAAAGTGGAAACAATTTCGACTACGTTCAAAAGTCGCCGATATAATAATGATCAAACTACTGCAGGCCATGGATAATTAAAATTGCACTATACGCTGCTTCTTATAACAGTGGGTTTTTTGCTTATCAAGTGCACACAATTTTCGTCTAAATGGAAGTCTATCTGTACAATGATCCCATATAGAGAGCGTAATTTGGCTACTTATAGTAAGCCTTGGGATGCTGCCCGATAGTGCCTTTTGGTAAGCGATATGCCGAACGTTTTGCCGTCCATTTAAAGGGGAAGAAGTTTTAAATTATTTACGTAAACCTAAAACCATTCGCTGCCGATACACCTGCTTCGGTCTGTTATCGAAGAATTGACTCTTGTGACGTCACACAACACTTCCCCAAGCATTGCGCATGCTTCTGCTGGCCCTAAAGGGTGCGCTAAATCAAATCGAAGCTGCTACGAATAGTGAGAGGTATTTGTACATTCTAATTTTCAATTCACACCGATGTGGAAGGACTATTTTGCAGCCGGTTCTCGCCTATCAGTCACTCTTTAGTGATTCTTCGGTGATTTTTCCTGGTGCGCTGTAAATCGCGACCCTCCCAGCGGAAAGATAATCGTACGGGAGTGTAGAATTGTCTACAGTTAAACTTGGAGCTGAATTTTCAGCTGGCCGATTAGCCTTTCGTCTTCAAACGCGTTTACGATCGCTGCTCTATCTTCGCTTCATGGTCGTACTTGCTTGTTTCTAATATGGAGAACAGTGACTCGAAAAAAGCGGGGACACGGTAAGAGATTTGCAAATTATGCTGCGTGTTTGTTTTCATCGCAGACTTTCTTGATGTGGCCTTGTTCCACATTCAGTTTCGTTTGACATTGCAAAATTACAACCGCTCACAACCACTTATTGCGATTTGCTAAGGTTCTTTTAGTGCAGTATGCGTGCAAGATTTATTTTTACTGTACAATATGGGGTAAAGTGTTAAAAACAACGACTACTTCACTCAACGCCAGCTTTTGAGCATAGAATTAGTTAAATTATGCTTTAGCTATGCTAAATTCGGGCGTAATTTTCCAATCTTTCTTTTCTAGCGTCTTCAAAAAGACGTCACCGAATGGAAAGGTAGGTATCATTCGCTTTGCCATAGCTGATCGAAACTTAATTATAACAGAGACAGCATTTTAAAATATTACAATTCAAGACCAATATTTTCTCGGCGATCGTATTAAATTTGCTATGCAGATAGCTGTTTACAATCTTCAGCTTCGTTAAAAACCCTATTATGTTAAGATTTAAAGCTTCAATATTGATGCCTTTTGGCTCGAATCTTCACGCTTATGGTGTAAAGACATAAAGATCTCCCTGTACTTCTGTTTGTCTTTTGCTCTCTGTTTTTATTTGGGTTGAACACCGGGCGCAACTTAATAGATCCCGATGTTTGAGGTTTCGTTTAAGCCCCAAAAGTCGTAAATCATCGAATAGCATTCGAAGGATTATGTATATGTTTATATCTTCTATAATTTTCTTCTTGGCTTAATAAAGTTGTGTATATATCAAATCTAAAACAAGGAAGATTAATAAATTACATGTGGAAATAAGCTTTGGAATTGTCTAGGAAAAATATTTTCAGTTTTGAAATTTGTTTGCAGATGTTCCGTGTTGGGAATGAGAATTATTATAATTTGAAAGTGAGATTTCTGAAGAATTTCTTGCACTGAACATGTCAGATTCGAAGAATTATTATGTTTGCCACTGTCACTTTAGTGTTTTTTCTAAGTAATTACGACGTCATTTGACTTTCATGCATTGTAGAATATTAAAATTAAGATAAAACAGGGTCGCCAGAATATGCAAGGGAAATAAGTGAGTTTCGAGTTGAGCTCGAGGAAAGTTGACACAGAGATTTAATAAACCATGGGAATTGTGACTTTCATCATAAATTGCAATATGTGTACAAAGTTACTTGTACTTACAAAATCGAAAGAAAAAGTCCCTCAAAAATTAAAATTTTCTGTAGAAAGAAGATTAAAGTGCCATTTGTAGAAAAAAAACTCAATGTTTGTGAAGAAAACTTTCAAATTTTCTGACCTTGCAGGGAAGCCTACCATCGCAATATATATTTGAATAATCAGTCAGTGTGTTATAAACTGTTTAGCGGAAGACAAGAACCAAGAGGAATCATTAAATGAAAAAAGCAATGTTTTGCTGTTTTATACTCAACAGGAGGAAATATTGCAGTCCACAATTTCTATTTGACTGACGTCAGGTCTAGAACATGAGGGAGGCTCTGTGGCCTTGTAGTTTGGCTAACTGTTAAGGACGTTCGCGCGAAAATTTTCTAACATTGATTTTTTTCTGAAAATTTTACCATTGAAAGATGACGAGTTAGTGATGTCTGAAATGTAAAAAAAAATGGGGGTCACCGACTTCGTTTTGGAGAGAACATGCCCGAAAGAACACCTAAATTTGAGTAAATTGGGCTTAGTTAGCGAAGAAGGCCACTGCGACTGCAAGTCCCAAAATATTGCAATCTGAGCTTTGAAGGGAAATGTTCTCTGCCAAGTATAGTTTAAATGGACCTATTAAGCGAATTTAGTCAACTGTTGAGGATCCTCAAAAAACAAGTTCGCATTTAGCGACCATAGTTTCACGCGCCTTGCAGCCGCAAGATGGCAGGATTCCATGTCCCGTGGACAGAAATCTTGAAATTTCTTTCACTTCCCACATTGATTTTTTGTTCATTTTTGGACAATATGGAGATAATTGCAAATAAAATCTGTTTCTGAAAAGAAAAGTAGGGGTCACCGAACGTCCAAGATCATTAAATCCAAGCAAAGCTATAGCAATGGCCATATGCCCTATCATTGTCAATTTTAGTACTTAGCGCGCGCGCTCGGTGCATGACGTGGCATGTGAATTTGCATGCGCAGTAAGGATGCGCAGTAACAATTAGCGCGAACATCCTTAAATCATGTTGGGCAGTGTAGGTTTGTGCCCTCATTGGCATCGATGGACTAAGGGTCCCATTGAACGGGAGTAGAAATACTTCTAGTTGTTTCATGGCACTGTGGGAAATTCACCAGCCTCTTGTGCAGAGTTCAAGTTTTCCTTAACATTAAGTCTGAAAAAATTGTCTTGCATTTGTTTTCCAACCAAATTAACCAGGATTTTGTTTAAATGATATGCACTCCTGGAAAAAATGACAGTTAAGATAAATTTTGAGAAGTTAGGGTACATATACCGGTTCATGAAATTTTCTGTACACCCAGGAAGAGTAAAAAACAAGGACACAGGGTGTGGCAAGGTTTTTTCGTTTTTCAGAAAAAAATTGAAAAGAACTTTCCCAGTGAATATTTAATCGGTATGTTTTTGTACTTATTGAGTTTGAATGTTCGAAGGAAAATTTTCAGAATTATTATGCATGCCCAAAAGGGTTGTGATGTGCTTGTAAAAGAATTTAATTTCCAGTATTTTTTTAAAATAATATTACACTTGTCTGACGTTTTGATGTTTCTGACGTTTTGAAGGCAAGTCGAGTGAAAATGCCACGTAAGAATTTTAATAAGTGAAAAAAAAAATTCACTCTTGCCAAAAAATGATGTAAGAAACATTAAAATGTCAGACTATCGCAATTTTAATATTTCTGCTGAAGTTTTTATGCACTGAAGTTTTTTATGCAAACCAAATATTATTATGGTTTTTTTTTTGGATGAATAACCTTTTGATATTGATTATGTCTGGCACAGGAAACTCAATAGCAGAAGTTATTACTAACAGGAAATTGTTAGCTAGCCATGCAGATATCCTTTTAATGCATAAAATAAAATGTTTGAATGAGGTGTTAATTAACTGGCAAATTTTCCTCCATTATATTCAGCAACTGTGTTCGAAATTTTGTCCTTCCAAAAACTTTGTACGAGGTTATTGTATTTTTATAAAAATTACATCAAGATGACAGTCAGTGCTTAAATATGTACTACAAACCTACTGAAGCATGGAAGTTAGTGATACCTGTACACTTCATTAACATACTATATTTATTTGGAAACATGAAGACAAGATGAACACTAGATGAACCACATGTTCTACTATAATCATAACTTCTAATAGTTCTCGGCAGGATGCTGAGGGATAATGAACAATTTGTAATGCTCAGCATCCTGTAAATTTGGATAAACAACAATGCTTTGAACACGTATTACTGATTATTCAAAAAATTGAAGATTGAGATCGTGATGTTGTACTAAGTGCATTATTGGTCAGTGCAACATGATCAAACTTATTGTAATGTAAGAATCGCAGGCTTTTGCAAGTCACTCATAATCCGCAGTACTTACTGTTAAGTTATGTATAATTTTGAAAAATTCCAAACTGTAGTTATCTCTATAACATTTAATAAATAAGTATGCAGACATCACATGCAGACAGTATATATTATAAGCTCTGAGTTGGCTTAACCCTTTCACCACCAAGGGCAACTTAATAGATTTCACTCTGTCTAACACCAGACGATTTTACAAATCAAAGGGAGACCCCACCAAGGGCAACTTAATAAATTTCACTCTGTCTAATGCCAGTTGATTTTACTTGTCAAAGGGAGACCCCTTGGTGGTGAAAGCGTTAATGGCTTTTGTGGTAGTTACACACTTGTAAACTGTTTTCTTCATAGATTACAACCTATCTGGGAAAACGAGATTTTGTAGATCACATTGACCACATTGACCCTGTGGGTAAGTTATGCCTTCTCAATGACTTTCTTCCCAAGTAGGCCTTACACTTAAATTTTACGATGTACTTTAGTCAGCATTCAGAATGCTTTGTTACGTGGAGTTAGTTAAATTGGACACAGAATTTTTTTATATCCTATGAAAGCCAAATTCAATAATTGTTTTTTTATTCATTCAAAATATTTCCTCGTTCTTAAAGGAGTTTCACCATTTCGCTCTTTGTTTTTCCCCTCACCAAAAATAGCACAACCTTTCCCCATGTTTTCTCGGTCAATGGTTTAATAGTCTGCAGCAGGCTGCACTTTTGACGTCATTGGTCAACAGGAGCTGGTTATGGTGAATTATGCATGTGGTTTTAACCAATCAGAAACAGGGCAAAATTTTGAATGAATAAAAATGTTAATTATTACCTTTTTAAATTAGTTCAAACATTGATTCTTAATCATTATGCTTGGTCGGTGACTTGTGTGCCTCTAAGGTAAATATTTGTCAACATGTGTTTTAATGAGCATTTTGAATTCTGTCCATGCTCATCATGTAGTAAGTTGCTAGACAGGTGTACATGTATTCGAAAGGCTTATATGCAGCCTAGGTATTTCATCTCTTTTAATAATAGAGTTTTAAATGGACAGGGTGAAATACATTTGTTTCTCTTATTTTGCAGATGGTGTTGTGTTGATAGAGCCTGATTACGTCAAAGATGGGAAGAAAGGTAAATAAAGATGTTTCAAATACACTGCAGAATTACCTGCAGTTTGTGCAGGCTAATATAATAAATTGAATAGTTTTCAAGCCCTTGAAATTTAACTAGTGCATGCAAGAGTGAATCTCTTATCTGAAGAAGTGATCTGTAGAGCATATAGGAAGTACATTGTGAAAACAGGGAATTTTGCTGCAGTAGCAGATTTAAGTGGGAGGGAGGATTGGATGGCTAACCACCCGCATTTTGGAGAAGCAAAACATAAAAAAAATAAAAAATGGTTGTGAACATTATTAAGGTAAACACACAGGATAGGTACCTCATTGTAATTTCTAATTGTGGCATTGCTAGCGCAAGGTATTTCCAGTGAAGTGATTTTTAATTAGGTTCATTTCTCAAATTGCAACATATTGGAAACATGCGCCATTGATCATGCAATCCCAAGATACCAGTAACCCCCCTCCCCCTCCCCCTCCCCCCTCAGGTAAAAAAAACTTTGGATCCACCCCTGTGATGGCAAAGTAAAGAAACCATGATTAAAATTTTGGAGTCTAGAAAAATGTACTGGAAACCTAATACCGGTAATAATAATAAAAACTAATTACAGTAAAAGTAGTTTTAATTAAAATAACTTGAATTAGTACATTTAAAGGGACTCAATCAGCTTTGGGAGCGCACTGACCTGGATGTAGTTTTGTCACTTTGAAAAAAGTTCACCCCAACCTGGAAACAAAGTTCCTCCAGAAATCTACCCCAATTTTTGAGGTGTTTTGGTTGATTTCCATTTGTTAAATTAAAAACCTGTTTTTGAGTGTCCTTTTGCTCATCCTATGATAATTATTTTTATCATATCTAGTTAAAAATACTATTTATTGTGTTTCTGTTATATACAAATTACTATGAAATGATATCTAATACGTATGTGCATCAGCTGACTGTGTCCCTTTAAAAATCATCAAAAACAAATGAAGACAAAAATTGCATGCTGCTCAAGTTGCATTTCTTGGGAATCTCAACACTGGATAATAATGATTCTGTTAATTCGACATTTATGTTTGTAGTATCTCTGCTCATCTTTAGTCCTGATCATTTTTAATTTTTACTTGCCTTTATGTGTTCAAAAAGAGAAAAAACTTCAAAATGTCCCAGCTGACTATAAGTTACAATTAGAAATGAGTAATTTTATGTGAATCAACATGCCAGTGTTACTGGCAAAATTGCCTCTGTCATTGAAAATCTTCACATTCAATTAAATACTTTTATTATTTCAGTATTTGCACATGTCCTGGCAGCATTTAGGTAAGTAATGTGTATACATGTATATTGAACAATAAGTACACTTTCGGATGTTTGCGATAAATTAATTGTTGTAGCTGGTCGCATTTGCTATAATCATCATTTTCTATGTACGTGTAGAAGTAGACTACGAGTAGTCCCTCTTTCGCTTAGTCCGTCGTGTGTGACGCAAAAGAAAACCGTGGGAAAAAAAATGGCCACGTGAAATCCTGGGCGCGAGAAGCACACCTCCTTTTGCATGCTTCTCGCCCCCAGGATTTCACGCGGCCATTTTATTTTGAGGTTTTCTTTCGCTTCACGCACGACAGACTAAGCGAAAGAGGGACCACTACATTAATATGGATCAATTTTTATGCTCAGACTTTGAGTTCATATAAAACTATGAAACTTAGGGTTGTCAAATTTTAAGTGGTGGCTATGCTGGCTATTTGTTTGATTTTTGGGAAAAATATGACAAAATTCGGTGCTTTATAGTCCACTAGTAAAGCCACTTGCTTCAAATCTTTGTGACAACCCTGGAAACATCAGATGAAATTATATGTTGTTTCATTACAAGTGAAGATATGAAATACCATTTATTTGAACTGCAGAGAATGATATGAAGATATGATTGATCAACACAATTATAAACACTACTTAAGCAGTGGTGAAATCAAAGCCTGGAAAAAATTCAGGCCTGGATGGGATTCAAACCCATGACCTCTATGGGTATATTATGAACTCACAATGTGATCAGCTCCCTGTTGGCTTGATAGCCCAGTTGGTAGGTACACTGCACTGGTGTTGCAGAGTACATGGGATTGAATCCTGTACAGGCCTGAATTATTTTTCAGGCTTAAATTTCACAACTGCATCGGCATTTTGTGTGTAACTGGAATGATCAATCATGTCTTCATACATGTTGTTTTATTGCTTGCCACTTAGATCATAAAAAGTGCTAATATTCTGATCAGATATTCAGTCAGGGTTCCTAAACACAATCCTAGGCATTTTGACCTTGGAAAAGTAGTTAACAATTTTTCACCAAAGTGGAGGTAAATATCGACCACTTTCACTGACACTGATTATTGTTTTAGTATATACCACACAGGCTGAATAACTAACTAAGAGTAACTTAAGTTGTGACAGTATACCGACGAAAAGCCATTTTGTTTTTTCTTGGTTGCTTGGAGGTGAATAGTACTTCGCTAATCACCCCCGAGCTAGCCAACAACGTGCGCAAAAAGTGCTATTCACTTGTGTGGTATATACTATTATAATTATATCTCTAAGTTAGTACACGCGCTGTGATTGCATGGTCAATATTTTAGCGGTCTGTACTCTCCCGCACGGACTGCTAACTAACCTTGTTTTCTTGGTCCGCACTGTAAGTTACGGATCCTCGTTTTTTCCCCCTGCGATTTATGGCCCACAGGCTTTGCGCTTGGGCCATAAATCAAAGGGGAAAAAACTTGGTCTGTAACTTATGGTACGGACCTTGAACTCGGTTAGTAAGAGGTATACAGTCTTTATTTTTGTCCCAGAGTGTCCAGTCATCAATTTTAGTTTGACTTGTGTCATTTTTGTGTTATTATCGGTAGATATGGACGTGAAGATTTGGATGTTCTTGGCCTAACATTCAGAAAAGACCTATTTCTGGTTTGTTGATAATCTTGTCTTCTACTTGGGGATTTCATTAAGAGCTGGGCACTTACCAAACAATATTGACCAGCTGTGCGAACAATTTTGCCCACCTTGTTTGACCATCTGGCAGATAAAATTTTTCTTACAAAGGAGTTCTGTCAGTTCTAATAGTTTTTGCCTGCTACCATAGCCTTAGCTACTTGCTGTAAACTGTTGTCAATTTACATTAGACATGATGATAAAACGCGAATGCAGCCATAACATAACTGGAAAAAAGACCTGAAAAAACTTTCATTGAAAAAAAATAAAGAACAGGATTTGAACCCACGATCTTTGCGTGACACGTATGATCCTATTTATTGACAGTCTTGTTGACAATCACATACAGATGTTCAGAGCCATTTCAAGATCTCTGCATGAAAATACATTGTACTAATAAAACAGTTTTTTAGATCTGTACGTTGTGACCACAAAAAAAAAAAATTGATCTGTTTAGATTTATTCTTCGATACCTTACAAAACCTTCCTTAAATATTATTTTTTTTCAGGCTTTTTTAAGTTTATTTTGAACTCATGCCATTTCTACTCACCACTTTTCTTCTTGAAAGCCTGTCAAATTCTTTTGACAAGGCTTGGATTTTTATTTGTTCAGAAAAGCCTGTGTCTTTGGTCCCCAACCTTCACCACACCTCTCCAGAATTCCCAATTCCCTCAGTTGTTGGGGATGCATGTTTTGTGGGACCTCACTTTATTTACATGTGGCTAGCACTTAAGCTCAATCGATGTACATGTAATGACAGTTACTGAGTTTGCTGTAACTCTCTATTGTGCACACCATAGTTTGCTGGACAGTGGAAGCTTAAATCTCTGTTTTTTGAATGCAGTCATTCATAAAGAGCCAGCCTAAATATAAAGGAAGCATTTCATTGAATAGAAAGGAAAAAATAACCAGATAATTGCACTGTACAATGTATGTGTACCTGACTAAAACATACCGGTACTTATGTGCAATGTACCTTGTGCATTTAGTGAACAAGTAATCTTTTCAATTATCCCAACAGGCGACAGCCAAGTTTATCCACCAAAATCAGAAGATGAGGTACAGCTCACAAGGCTTCAAGAAAGACTGCGAAAAAAGCTTGGGGCTAATGCCTATCCTTTCAAGTTTGAGGTTTGACTCTTATATAGAAGCTTTTCTATACATGTATCTGAGCAATTTCTACTCACAGTATTTCTCTACTTTGTATGCATGCAGGGCAGTTATAAAGTTTTGAGTCACCTGTACATTGATCTTTACACCTGTAACAGACTGTTACATTGTGGGAAAAGTATCAGTCACATGTAATTTCACCCCTTATATCAAAGGCCTGATACTCGGCCGTGACAGGTGTTACAGGTTACGACCTTAATGACAGCCCTATGCAATGTGTATGCAAGGAGTTTCCTGTGTGGAATGCACATCTGGAAAATGTGTTTTATTGACAACATGTCCTGGCATGTCCATATTGTTTTGTGGCTGTTCAGGGTGGGTTGGGAGTGGGGATGAGTAACTCTGGAGGGAGGCAGAGAGAAGGTGTACAGGCCATTCCTTGACCTGAGGAAGAGCAAGCACTGATGTCCACATTGACATGTAACTTTACACAGGAAGAGGGTCCATGTTGACTAAGCCATTTTGGACTGTCAACAGACAACCTGCTAAAGTTGTTGTTGGAGTGGGTTTGGGGGGGGGGGGGAGTACAGGACTGTTCAGAGTTGTCATGGTCAATACAGTGCAGTGTGGTGCAGTACAGTACAATACAGAATTTATATTGTGCTCATACTAGCTACAAAGTTTGTAATTTAAGTCAAAACCACTTCTACTTAAAATTACACTATCAAACGAATTAAAAACATAAAAAAGTCCTGCCAATAAAAAATGGAAATGTCAGGGAGTTTTGTATCAGGTCAGGGATTGTCTAAATCCCTGTTCAAATTCAGTGAAATCAGGGAATTTTATCTCAAGGTTGCCCAAAATTATTTTATTACATGTTTTCATATACTAGGCAAGGCAATTTACTTTAAAAATTATCTGAGTCATCTTTTATTTTTGGTGATTCATGGCCAGAATAACCATCCTGTACAATCAGTGAAAATTGCTGTATTAGGGTACTGTTAGTGAAAAGTTACAGTGTAGGGATATTTTTGGTTTTGGTGGATTGCAATCCTGCTGTTATTGAATAGCATTTGCTTCCAGGAAAATTAGGAAAACTAACATTCCCCACTACATTCATGATAATCTGAGAAATGTTAATAAGCTCAAGCAGTAGAAAACGCAGTGACCTCTTGGCTGCAATTGTGAAAAATTTGATTTAATTTAAGTTCTTTTTTTCTTTCAGCTACCCCCATTTTCTCCTTCGTCAGTTACTCTGCAGCCAGCTCCTGGGGACACTGGCAAGGTATGGTACAGTGTTTGTTTTTTTATGCGACAAATCACTACTGATGGAATGGTAAATTTGATGGCTGTACCTTTAGTACAACCCTACCCCCCTACATGTGATGCTCAACTTTCCCTACCATCGTATTGTTGGGTTGGTTAACAAAATGTCACCGGTAGACACAGACTTGTGCATTTCGTGACTGTGAACGAGCAAGCACTATCTCGCATCTGGTGAGCTGGAAAAAAGCAGCCTCCGGAGGAGGGGCGAGGCCAAAAATGTTCTGTTATCGCAATCCTCCAGGTTTCTTGATGTTGGCTCTAAGTGGGCAAAACGATGTGCGAACAAATCTCCAGTACTCGCTAAAATACCAGCACTGCAGGGTGGCCAGAGGGCGTTTCAGCAACTGACTGTGATGAACTAGCATCCCTTAGGCTTATAGCGGGAGCAGTACCGACATTATCTTTTTCTTACCAAATTGCAGTATTGATCGTTACTGTTAGTTCAGTCCATTATTTTCAATTGATCATTATATGATCACATTATTTCTTTGTTCTGCAGCCCTGTGGAGTAGATTATGAACTTAAAACATATGTCAGTGAGTCAATGGAAGAAAAACCTCGAAAAAGGTGACTACTTCATTAACTAACAAAAAGTTCAAAAACAAAAGCAACAACCCTCAAAATTGATGCTCCTCTGACTTTTATGATAAAATTTCCTCGTTGTGATTCACCGATTATTATAAAAGTAATGATCCCCTGAGGAGGGACTCTCGTAATGCTTTGTTGAACATGTACCTTTTAGGGGATCAAAAGCAGTATGGCAGGGTTTTCAATAAGTTTTTGAAATAGCTGTCTGAGCTAACTAAAGTAGGCAGCAAACTAATGAATTTTCATTAATAATGTGAGTGAAAATACAGGACAAAGTAGGCGGCAGAAAGAGGTAGATTCTGACAAAGTAGGCGGCGATTTTCGCCGTTTGCCGGCTTCTAATGAAACCCCTGGTATGGTATCTCTTAGTGTGTTAAGCCTCAAACTGTCCACAGCTGGAACTTTTGTGGTTCCTTCTGGGGTATTGAGCCAAAAAATATGACAGGAGACTGTAAGATATACATGCCAGGTGAATAGGATTTATCTAGTGTCACTGATATCTCCTCGTCGCTGCACTCACTCGTGAGATATCGAGGTGACGTGAGAAGATAAACTTCATATCCACAAGCGGGCATGTAATATTCTGTTTATTATATAAACACCAGTGACAAAGGCATAATTTACCATGCAAACATAACGTTGGCCATCTCTTCACGTGTGAAGATACGACGTTTTTCATGCAAAAGCTCACTGTTTCAAGGTGTTTATATACTGTAATAAAATGTGTTATGCAAAACTTGGTACCTCTTAGGGGAGGAAAAAATTCAAGCCACGCCCACATGACAGGATCGTGGTCCCTCTTAGAGGTTCTTTTCAGAATGTTCTGACAAGCACCCCTGTCTTTATATGGAAGTTCTCTATTATCTGTCAAGTGGTTGCTTATGGAAGGTTAAAGACAAAAGAAAATTTCAAGTCTTTAGCTTCAAAAGTGGTAGCGGTTGCTTACGAGAGGTGGCTTAGTACATATATTTTTGAAAACTGATCACTGAGGAGAGGTGGCTACTTACTGAGGTCGTCACAACCAGAGATTTGACTGCATTTGCCATAGTGGGTTTATTTAACAAATAAGAAGCCTAAGTCGTGTATTACACTGTGATAAAACACGACAGGCATTTGAGAACACGAGGGAAATGTAGAAAGCACGAGCCGCAGGCGAGTGTTTTCTACATTTCTCGAGTGTTCTCAAATGACTGGATATAGATTTTACTGATATAGATTTTACGCGTGCAAAACAATATAACACGCTTTTTCTATGTTTTATACTCTGATAAAACATAGGTTTTTGACCAATCAGAGCGGGCGCAGGGTCCTATCTATGTTATAAACTCTGATAAAACATGGGTTTTTGACCAATCAGAGCGTGCAGGGTCCAATCTATATTTTAAAATGAAATAATGCATATTATTATACATCGAGTCAAAAGAGTGAGCATTGTTTTTTGTGGAGCAATAGAATGGTGTTTATGATCCAGGAATCCATTCCTAAATTTCAAGCTAAATTAATTGCACTCTTTTTCCTAAGAGTGTGAGTCTTCACAAGAGTTACACCGACTTAACTTAAGAAGTCCTAAAAATATGTTTACCGTTCTTTGTAGCGACACTGTAAGGCTGGCCATCAGAAAGATAACTTATGCACCTGAACGCCCTTTGCCAAAGGTGAGTGTTGTTACCTACAGTGTACGTGTACATGTACAAGGTTTGACACCAACAGTGCAGCAGTGCTGATGGAAGATGGCACTGTGTGCGATCGCATGAAAGCTGACTTGATCTATTTTCTGACGGCAAGCTTTTTTTCCTTAGCAACAACCCTGGGCTGAGACAGACAAGGAATTCATGTTTGGTGCTCACAAGCTCCACATTGAAGCGTCACTAGACAAAGAGGTGAGATGCTTGTTTTGAAGCTCGCCAAGTGTAACTACTGTGTAAATTAGAAATTTTTTCACCCTTCATCCAGGATGATTGAAACACGAAAATTGTGCTCATGATGTGATGTTATTTGCAATGTCCATATTCAGTCTCTAGCTTATATTTTTTAAGGGAGTATCAGTTTCTTAACTTTAACGTAACTCACTCACTCTTCGTTCCTGATGGAACATAGGCCGTCCACTAGTGCAAACCACATGACCCTATTTTGAGTATTTAGCATTTAGTTATCGTAAAAGTCATTCCAAAGAATGCAAAAGAATGTTGTTTTAGCGCTCCTTTGAACGCTCAAAGCTTACGTAGATTGACCATTTGCGCCCGGAAAATGTTAGTATGAAAAGTTAACATGTGGTATATTCGTCACTTAGGGCGCGTTCGTTTGGGATCAATCCGGAATAAAAAATAATAATTTGGAATAATGCGAGTAAGCGTTTGTTTGGGAGCTATTCTCATTCCGGAATACCTGGATTTCCATTCCGGCTATTCTGTTCCCAGGAGCAGAATAGCCGGAATATATTCCGGAATATATTCTGAAATATATATTCTTATTGCGGAATATCCCAAACGAACGCGCCCTTAGTGTCCTGCCATTTCTGTACCTCTGTTATTCTATTCTCATTTGGGAATTGCTCTTTGATTAACAATAAGCCCTAAAACTAGAGAAAAATATCCCCTAAAAAAAATTTGTTTCTAGGACTTTATGAAGAGATGACCATCTCTCTTCAATAACAGCAGTTTCAAATCCCTAGCTTAATTTAAGCAATAGAGCACTTTTCCGTGTTTACTTAGCCTCATCTAACACGAGGAGGGTTGGGAGAATTCAAGACAGTTATGCAAACCCGGACGTACTCGAAGGTTTGCATAACTTTCGAGAATTCTCCCAACCCTCCGGGTGTTAAGATGAGGCTCTGTAAACACAGAAAAAGTGCTCTATTGCTTTTATAAAATAATTCTTAAAAATACGCGTAAATCTGAAACGTCACAACCGTGTTTACATACTCTCATCTAAACACACTTATCGACCAATGAGCGCGCGCGTAGTGGCTCAGTTATTTTATAAACATGTGTATTGAACATATTTTAAACGTTTGATAGATGTATTATCACGGAGAGGAGATAGGAGTTAATGTACGTATCGAAAATGGTTCTTCCAAGACATGCAAGAAAATAAAAGTCACAAGTAAGTGAACTAAAAAGTACTACGAATTACAAGTCCTGTGAAAAACGGAGCACTCGTAGTCTAAAGCTGAATTCGACTTTTTTTTTCAGTAAGACAGTTTGCTGACATTTGCCTATTTTCAACTGCGCAATACAAGTGTCCTGTGGCTTCGCTAGAATCTGAGTAAGTACCTGATACCAGTTGAAAAAACGTTTATGATGCTTTGCCTCTGACCGTTTTCTTTATATCGATGTGAAAAGATGTTTCAGCTTCGTCTTAAGTTTTCACCTGTTAAAAGAGCGCTTGGCGCTTGAGTTGAATTGTGAAAAAGTTTGCGCGAGGCTTACGCGGCTGTTGCCGCTTGAATGGTTCCTTTGCCCGATGTTAGAAATGAAGCAGACGCGAAGCATTTAAGTTTGTGGACTTTTTGGGTATCTCAATGTGTGGACATTCTCAGCTGTCGAATTTCGCACATCTTCAAATCAAGCGTAGCAACTCTTGGCGGTGGCTTCATTGTTACTGCGCTCGTCTCCGAAGCGAGCGGTCTGGGTTCGAGCCCTCTGAGGGCCGTTTCTTGAAATCCTCGGGAACTTTTCAGGCCTGCAAAGAGGTGTACAAGCCTGAAACGTCTTGTGTGAAGGGATCGTCTGTTTATATTAATATTTGAATAAAACAGCTCTGTAATGATTCAATTTCAATTTCAATTTATTTATTTCCTCTTGATGTAGTTACTTAATTTAATTTCAAACATTTGTAGTTGCTGACGATGTTACTATCGTATTAAGTAAAAGTACTTGAGCATGGTGGCCAAATATACCATTCGGTTTCCTAGTTGGCCCCCCATGTTTGATCAAACCTTTGCTCAGACTTTCCGGGTGCGAAAACGTTTCTGGACCGTCGAGAAATGAGCCCCTGTCCGGGGACATTGTGTTGTGTTCTTGGGCAAGACACTCTCCTCTTGCCTCTCTCCACCCAGGTGTATAAATGGGTACTGGCGAGTTAATGCTGGGGGTAACCCTGCGATGGACTAGTATCCCATCCAGGGGGAGTAGAAATACTCCCAGTCGCTTCATGCTACAGAAACCGGGATAAGCTCCGGCCAGATGGGCCACTTGGCTCGTATGCAGTCTTGACCCTTTTTAACCTATTTTTTAAAATCAAAATCAATTTACAATTTACACTACCCGCGTATAGCGTAGGCAAATCGAGGCGGGCATTGTAATAAACAAGCATCAAGCCACAAAAAAGGAAGGAATAAAATTAAATTACCAAACCCGTAAGCGAGTCAGTGCAATGAGTTGAACTTGTGATAAGCAAGACTAATGGTGAAAAGAAATGTGAAAAGGGAAAATTGTAATAAATACAGTCATGACATGAGATAGTAATGAAAGTTTTTTATTGTTTGTACTTCCTACAGAGATGGATTTCCAGTTACACCGAGTGGAAGGTTATCAAAAGTATATCGCCTTACACCACTTCTGGCAAATAACAGGGTATAATCAGCTTTTGTTTTCTTCTAGGGGTTCTGTCCATTCGAACAAAAATCCCGGAGTAACATCCCATCCAGGGGGGAGTAGAAATACTCTTAGTTGCTTCATGCTACAGAAACCGGGATAAGCTCCGGCCTGGTGGGCCACTTTGCCTTTATGCAGACTTAAAATTTAGCTATGTTATTACGTAGAAGTTATTACAGTTGTATACGGCCGCAGTTTTCTCAACTGTTTCTTTTTTGTGCACGTTTCAAGGAGAAAAGAGGTTTAGCACTGGACGGAAAACTAAAACACGAGGACACCAATTTAGCCTCTTCAACAATGTGAGTTTACAAGTCCATATATCAAAGATCATATAATGAACTGCGGAGAAGGACATGATTGATCATCACAGTTGCATTCCTAACTGTGAACTTAACGCCTGAAAAAAAAAAAATCAGGCTTGAATTTAGGTCCTTTCGAGCCTGAATTTTTTTCCTCCTGCTTAAATTTCACACGTGCTTAAGCTGTGCCTACAACTGCGATGAGCAATCATGTCGTCAATGTATAAAGTTTAGAAAAAGTAAAACGGAAAAATACGTCAGTGTCAGATTTCTATCTGTGTATTTTTTACAGTTTCTTCCTACCTGGCGTTTCTCTTGTGTACAGTGTAAACTGGATTGTTGGTATTTCTAAACAATACGAAAACCTTAAAACAGTATTAATAAGAGAAGTAGAGTGAGTGCATGCGGACCCTGCAGCAGATCATGAGCCACATGCGAGATCGTTTTGTATTTCTCGAGTGCTTACTTCCATGCCCGAGTGGTTTACCAAAGAACAAAACACGGTTAAAGTTGCTTGGTTAATTTTGTAATATAGCAGCATTCAGTCATGTTCTTGAAAAATTCGCTTTTGATTTGCGATAAAATAAGCCATATTTGTAATGTTAATCTTTTGTATTTCTCTCGGTTGTAGAATGGATGAAAGCACTTCTAAAGAAAATCTTGGAATTATAGTACAGTATAAAGTCAAAGTGCGAGTTATAGTGCAATACGGAGGGTAAGACTCGCAAGAAATTTAAGTAATCCTTTTATACGCATATAACCTGTTTAACTTCTGTGTGCGACATAAAGGGTAAGTTACAATGTTAAGAAATCTCTACGCTGGCCAGCTGGTTATCACAGTAACAGCTTTTCAGTACAGGGGAACTCAAAGAAACAGGTGTTTAATTTTCAAGTGATACCACGAAGACATATGAACCGTATAAATTATGCCGTGGAATCTCAGTCTCGATTTTTTTCTTTTTTAACGGTTTACACATCAAATGTACTTTTCTGACAGTTTGTTGATGAAACGCTCCTCTCGACGGACAAATTGTCAATTAAACATTCCTTTTTAACAGATTTTGATCAAACGTTCTTCTCTGGTAGTTTGTTGATCAAATGTTCTTTTCCGACAATTTCTTAACCAGACGTTCTTTTCGGAAAGTATGTTCATCAAACTTTCTTTTCTGACGGTTTGTTGATTAAACGTTTTGTCAATGCTTTGATCAAACGTTCTTCCCTGGCATTTCGTTGATCAGAGGTTCTTTTCTGGCAGTTTGTTAATGAAACTCTCTTTTCTGATAGTGATGTCACTGTGGAGTTACCTTTCACGCTAAGTCACCCCAAGCCTCCCGAGGAGACGCCTCCTCCCACTCCAGCACCACAACAGAACACGCCCACAGAGGAAGCAGCAGGTACGATGCTCAGAAAGGGGAGGGTTAAGTAACGTGTTTTCTCTCGGTTACTCGACGAGAAAGGTGTTCGCTCTTTAGGACCGAGCAGAATTCGTCCATTTCTAGTTCCGCTTGTTACATTGTAGCACGGTTTTTTGATAGGCTTGTCATGTGTACTGAGCACGTTTTTTGATGGGCATGTGTACATGTATGTGATTTGTGTTTTTTTTTTTCTAGTAGCTGGTTCATCTGAAGAACCTGCTGCTGTGGATCACAACTTAATCGACTTTGATACCGAGTGAGTATGAGCAAAGAGAACTTCTGATGTTCTTGCCTCTAAGCAAACTGTAGTGGAACCTGTCCCACTCATGGCCACCTTATGGCCAGTTAATTCTGACCTGAACAATAAGCAGTCAGCGATTTTCTTATGTGATGAACCTTTTAATACGGTCAGCCGTTAACACAGCCAGATCTATGTGACCTGTTAACGGCCAGATTGTCATGGTACCACTTTAACTGATTCATACATTCTGATAAATCCTTTCGCGCGATAACTCGCTCGCGAACGTAGGAGCTGATTGCATGTGAGTGGTTCTCGCGAGTTATGCACGTGTGAGGGAAACCACACCTGCTCGAGGGGTTTCATAAGCTATACGGACAAGTCAGAATTCAGTTTATGTCGTACTTAAAAGCTACAAAATTAAGCTGTTTTGGGTGTAAGACGAAGTGTATGTATAAGCAGTGAGATACCTCATGGTTTGAATAAGGTTTGGGGATTTTTTGTGCGTGTTTTGGCTGGTGAAAGCGATATTCGAGTGGGAAAAGTCTAGTTGAGGACGTCTAGTGTATAGGCTTTTAAGGATAGTTTAATAGTTTTGAACTACATGTAAGGTATAGAATGTCGTGTTGTTGGTTCTCGGAGGAGGATCACGGTTTTTGTTAGATCACTTCCGGTGTGGGAAAACCCAGCACTGTCTAGAAAATAGTACCGGATTACCCATTGAACAATGCCTATATGGAGGATGAACCCTCTGACCCTTCAGTTTCTCTCGTTATAAGGTGATAATACCGGCATTTCTCATTTTATTTCAGTGGACCTGATAAGAATGAAGATGATGATTTAATCTTTGAAGATTTTGCTCGCCTCAGGCTCAAGGAGTCAGAACATCTCGGGAGCGCAGACGCCTGACACATTTACAACACGACACTTCGCGTGGGAGGGGAGGGAGAGGCTAGAATGCTGTGACAATAGAAGGATATCTGAATACCACGTGTCTTAGACCTAAAAATAGACTCTTGATAATTACCATGGAGACGGATATTTGAAAATCACACTTTGGCGCAGTGTTCTCCGGCCCTGGAAATATTTCCTTATGGTTGAATTGTTTTGGTTTTACTCTATAAAACATGCGTAGCTAACCAAATTTAAGTTCTTATAATACTTATAGTTAGCAACAGGCGGGGGAGATGCGAATTGAACAAAATCCAAGCTAGATGATGTTGACTTTATGTATTACCAAATTCTCATGACTATTATTAAAGGAATTGTATAGCAACTAGTAAAGAGAATTGATATTTTGAGTCTGGGAATGAAAGCCTTGATCAGGGGTTCGTTCTGAACCTCCTGATCATGTCACTGTGTTAAGACGCCATGCGGCCAGTAAATAAGGCTGAGGCTTGGGAACGAGAGCTCTCGCTTCCAGGTCTCTTGCATTGTGTACGCGGATGGATTCAGACAATTACTCCATGTAAAGACTGGTTCTGAGCTATAATTTAAATGTATTAGAGAACCGTGAAAGCTTTTTGCCTCCAACAGTGATCGACTTATCTTGTCGTTTCTTTTACAACTAATAATTCGGATTCGTTCTTAACCCGTGAAATAAAATCTGTTAAATCCAAATAGAAATGAAACTTTTGAACTAGAACTGTGACTTGGGGGCGGAATAAACAGGTCGTTTTAGTGATGCTATGCAATTTATGCATGTTGCAGTAAGAAACAGTGTTACTGGAGAGGTATGTCTTAGTGGTGGTGCTACTAAAAGTACACATTTGTTCCATGTTTCATGGCTCAAATAAAAACACTCCGAATAAATATTCCAAAAAATAAAACAGTTGATAGTAATGAAATCACGCTGCTATGATGAGTACCCGTAAAAGTAGTGGGTGATATTTGAAAAAGAGAATTCCTATCTTGAGCTTTGGGATCACATAGTTGACAGGTAGACTGTACAATGTGTTAAAACCGACGATATGTTTAGAAACGCTAAGTGGAAGATCCTTGTTCCCAGGGCTCTCACAATCTTTCCTCAGGGGTATAAGAGAGGAACCTGGGAGCAAAGTTAAACATTGATACCCCTGAAGAATACGTTTCAGAGAGTAAAGTTTAAAAGGTTAGATTTTTAATTGTGGTTGAGAAATAATGGCCTCGAAGGAGTAACCATCAAACGGCCTGAGAATTATCTATCAATTGTCAAAAAAGCAACAAAATTATTGCCAACTGTTAAGGGAGACATTCAGAATGTAAGTCGTCAAATGTCTTAATCTGCCCTCAAGGACTGCCATAGGTTAATTAAAAAATGATTTCAAAGATTGTGTTATGTTCAGATCAGTCTAAATATTCTGATATAACCTTGCAGGCTGGTTTCTTGCAATTTATCTTCACTCATTCGAGTCGTTTACCGCAGAAATATGACAAACCGGGGAGGCTGGGAACCAACCTTATTCCTTGGCTCTCTCTCCTAAACCTCTTAGGTTGGCGCGGGGAAGAAAATCGGCAAGTCTCTTCTTCACAGTAGTGCCTAACCGGAATACGGAGATGAAATGCTGCTATTAAATTTGTAAAGCTAACAGTCTTACCGTTGCTGGAAGGCCAAACAAAAGATGGGAGGTTTTATTATCACTAATGACGGTCTCGCTAGCATCAGGTTTCTTCTCGTTCCTGAAGTAGCCACTCGTTGCTAATATGTGGAGTTCTGAAAGATGACTGAAAAATTATTGTGTTCTACCTTAAACTCTAGAGAGAGTTGTTGTTTTGTGTTTTGCATTATGGAGACGATTTCAGGTAAACACTGTGACAGAAGTCTGGTCGGATTTCTCCTTGGCTGCAGGAGGACACGCGTGAAGGCTGTTTTGACATCGCTTAACAACACGGCCTTTCTGCCAGTGTCGTGGTCACGTTTCAAGCGACGCTAAAACTCTCTGCTTATTTCATTAACCACTGTTTGCGGTTTTGTGTAAATTTTTGGGTGGTTTTTGGGCATTTTGGGAAAGAGATATTTTTTCTCAAAGGATAGGTTAAATTGAGGAAAATATGAAATGTTGAAGATTTGATGGATTTGGAAAATTGGTAGACGGATACCAAACAGTCCCCTACCAACCTGGGTTCTCTTTTACGGGGTCAACTGTCTGGTAGTGTTCCAACCCATTTTAAACTAATGTTACTTCAAATTTCACTTCTATTCATGTGTACTAACGCCCTAAAAAGCTAGCTTCAAGGTACATTTTGAAATAAATTTCCCTTTTTTTTTCTAAGAGGGTTTGATGATTCTGCTAGAAGTTTGGAGCTTTAGGTGGGTCAAAATTAAGGCAAGAAGATATAACTTTGGGAGATTTTCCAACTCTTTCAAAAAAATTTTCGAACACTACGTCTTTCTTTGTTAGGACACTGTAGCGCCAGGCTCACGGCGACTGTCGAAGAGCCAAAGGTCACGAGCTAAACAACTTGTCGCGATGAACGCAGCGAGCGGGAATGCTTTACTAGTCGAGTAAAGTCAGGAATCACTGATTGTTGGTGATTTAATTGACGATAATCGAATGTACACTGAAAGACAATGCGAAATTATACAAACTCATTACTAAAATATTTGCGGATTACCAAGATAACAAATGATCAGGAAAAGATGAATATACATTCCAATCATAGTTTAATGAGGACAAGCTAACAAACAGCTAAAACTACGAAAAAGCAAGCGAAATAAACTAAAAATAAAACTAATCAAATCTGGGTACTTGTACTAGGCCAAATAACATATGAAAGGAAACGTAAATGACAGCAAAGATAAACTACTATTTAAAAACTACAAACGCATGGCTACAATTTAGCACTGCTTGCGGAAGTGCTATGACGAGCGAAGCATAAAGGGAGAAAATAAAGCCAAATACTGGAAATGTCTACAGACACAAAAGGGGACCAATACTACATAAAATGTGTCTTGAATTCGATGCTCATAGAAGCAAAAGGCGAGATATAAAGACTGGGGCGTTGTCACGTACTTGACTTAAATTCCACACGTGGAGAGAACCACGAGTATTTTGCACTAGAAAACTATTGTCTGAGACAAGTACTTAAAGCAAAGGTATTAAAGTAATTGCACTTACACATCGGTTCCCGCTTGAACTGACTTAACAAACTTCTATTACTAAGGCGCTCCAATCAAGGTGAAAACTAACGAGGACTAAAAGCTACTGGCAAGATGCCTCTATTTTGTACTAAGTATTTCCACGTGTGAAGCTAATGACGTAACACTAGATAAACAAAATTAACGAATCAAAAAGAGTCACTTGTAATCACTACGGAAATAGATTAGTCTCGTTCTGGTGTCCTTTACAGACACTCCTAATTATGGTATCAGTTTGCGCGTTAGTTTTCTTTTGAGGTAATGAAGAATTCGGAAATCTTCCCAGCTACAATCTCGGTGCTTCTCTTTTGTTCAGATTTCATGTACAAGTCATATTAAGCAAAACAATGTACGCGTTATTTCTTTATTTAATTATCTATTTCCTCCACCTCATGTTGAAATGCTATAGGCACATCGCTGACATGTGTTATTTCTGCTTCATGAAGTTATTGTGTTCATCTACGTTCTCCACTGCAAGTTATGCATTCTTGGCCTTTCAGGTTAATTAAGGAAAGCCAAAATGTGTTACTACATTTGATAGAGTCACGGAAAACAGTAAGAAATACGGAAAACAAAAAAATGGTCACAAGTGGATATAGACCGGCTTTCACAAATTGCTGCAGACAATAACTAGCTCCTGACTGCTTTTCTGACTACAGATTTTAAAGGGACATTTAAACAGAAGTAAAACTCTGTCCAATTAGAAATTCACCAAAAACTCTCCACGTAATCCTTTATTTTATATTTCCTAAAGGTGTGTTTAAACGCGAGTTTTAGCTTGTGATATTTTTGGGAAGGAAACAAGCCAATATAAGGCCATATTTTTATTCCCGGTATTGGACTGAAATTAGCTTGCAACCGAGGCTAATGTGGGAAGTCTTTTCAAATGACATTGATGTCTTTTTAATGATATTATAAGCCTTCATTACAAGCTAGTTCCAGTCTAATACCGAGAATACGAATATGGTCTATAGTCTACCTAGCTGCTGTTTTTTTTCTCGTGCCAGGGCCCCGTCAGTTAAGGGAGTCAGAGAGAAAGCTGGCCCTGGGTGGTGGTGCTGTGACTGATATCGTGACTGATTACTTCCGCAATCGCGAGGCTAGTTTGTTGGCTAACAAACGAACACGACTACTGCTACAAGGGTGTCCGTTTTATCTGATCGATGGAGGGTTATGCAGGAGCAAAAACTACAGAAGCGTCCGATGTCGCGGAAGAGGAAACTTATCATATCATGACAATGAACATGAACGGCAAGAGCCAAGGAAAAAAAAGTGCAGGTGAAGAAAGTGCAGGTGAAGAAAGTGCAGGTAAAGAAATTGCAGGTGAACGAAGAAAGCTAATTGTATCAATCATCGACAACTCCTCTGCCTCTGTGATATTTTGTCAAGAACTTCCAGGGAAATTTGAGAAAGAGGTAGTTCCAAATTCATATAAGTTCGTTCGTCCATGGGACTATTATTCGGGTGAAGCTAAAGTAGCAGTGATGTGGCGCGAGACCGATTTTCAGGGCAAAGAAGTAAACCTCGCGGACTCTTCTTTATTCACAGGAATTGTGAAAAGTTTACTTATAGAAGAGAAGAAATTAGACGTGGGCGTGATTATGGCAAGCATAAGATCTGCCATGGTTAAATTAACAAGTCGCAAAAATTCAGAAGCATCCTTCTTGGCGGTTTCATGGCATGGGCCACAGAAAGTCAAAACTGAACTACCGATAGAAACTAAATTAGAGGTATTCTATGGTCTTATTCGCCTCTTGAGAGCAGTTTGTGAGATGGAAAAGTTATCCTGGTTAATCATTGGAGGGGACTTTAACTTTAACACAAGTAAATATGCTGATCGGCTAGCAGAATACGGAGTAACGATACCACCTCATGATTCATTCGTCCCCGGCATAGATAACTTTACTGTCTTCTCAATTCATTCTGATAAACTTCCTATGACAGTGGACATCACAGTGTCTTCGGTAGCGCCTCATGAATTAGAGAATGAAGGCGGCAAAAAAAAACTGCTGGATCATTTGCCTGTTACGGGTAACCTTAAAGTTGTGTGTACGGACAAGAAACCTTCCATCAAGCAAGATAAAGGTAAGCAGGAACAGTAATTTACGTCTTGCACTTTCCGGCTGTGATTATGCTCAAAGTCCGCTTTCGAATTCTATTTAATTTTTTCGCTTGTTATCGCTCTTCTCGGATCAGGAACCATAGGAATATAAGGACATTTCAGAAGCATAGAAACGTCCAAATAGGAACTGAAAACATCTGCACAGCATGGAGAAGTCATATTTTAAGCTTTTTCAGTTTCGAAACATTCTTTTTGTTATTCAAATTTGCCAACTTATTCAGCTGAATAATACAGTGCATTTCTTCAATACGCAACAGATCTTTGTCATGTTTGTCTGGACTTGCACAGTGCCGTAAGCTATATGATCGTCATTTGCATAAAAAATATCTTTGTTCAGTGAATGACTCACTTTATTGAATTTGTAACGGGAAGGTAAAACTCTCTACAAAATTTTATCGTATCGGAATTCTAACTAATAGTATGTTGGGTCTTATAAAGGCTGCTCCGTAGAAAAGTTAGCTAGCCTGCGTGGCAGGCCGTAGAAAGGGAGTGAGGAAAGTCAAAATGAGCGCGGGATCGGAGGGAGAAGGAACGGCCTGCAAGGACGCTATTGTTTTCTTTGTTTTTTACGTCCACCAGATGAACGTAAAAATCCTGATTGGTCAGATTTAATGAATTACCTAACTTCACCCTTCTGATTGGTCAGCGACCTGTCATTCGAAACCATTAAGGTCTTCTTACATTTATATTCAACCAGGCGGATAAATCTAGAGATCGTTTCGAACTAATATCCATCATAGGTTAGCCGATGTTAGTAATAACGCCTCTTTTCAGAATTGTTAGCGACCTGATTATTGAAGTCGAGGCCATGAAATTTACTGCCTGATATTTAGCTCAGAAGCTAGTTTGTTTGGAAGACATCGAAGGGGGCAAATTTGACGTTGTCTGTGCATCGGCGGAAAATGTCACAGATAAGCGATTTCTACAATCATTGAAGAAGAACACTACTGAGTAGCAGTTTAGTGGCTTGTGAGTCGCATACAGTTGAATAATGAACAGGCACTGCAGGCCGACTGCGAATCGATGTAAGAAGCAATCACTATTATCCCAAAGCTCTTCAGAGATTCGCTTAAGACAACTCCGAATATTTCTTTTCTCTCCGACGGTTTGAATATATTTCCACGAGCTTTAGCCACACATTTGCCATATGTTACTTTTAGATTTATCTGGCAAACTCTACAAACATTGTTACAATTGCTTTCTTTCTGGCCCGGCGTCTTCTCGCTTTTCCCAACGTCCGAAGCTAAGGTCGTTTTTCGTGCAAAACAACAAAAACAAGAAATACGAGAACTCATTGGCGCCTTCAGATTTTGTCACGAAAGAAGTGGTGTGATTCTGATTGGATGATTTTGACAGCCAGACATTCCACAGTTAAGTGGGTTTTGCATAGTTAATTAGAGGGCGGAATGAAGAAAACAATAGCGTCCTTGCAGGCGTCCCCTACCGCGATCCTCACGCGTCTGTTCTCGCGCTTCGTGCGCTCGTCTTTCCCCTTTCCCTCCCCTTCGGACGCCTGCCACGCAGGCTAAAAGTTAGCCTGTCGGTGATGCAGTATATACAAAAGCTAACAAGTAAAAGATTACGCTGTTAATAGTAAAAGTTATAATTTCCTCGACAGTGATTGGTTTAAAAAACTCCAATTTTCCAGTAATTCACTTGCCAAGTTGTAATCGGACAGGTACTTTGGTAATTGGCTCTCAGCCGCATGGCTCCGTCGTGTGTTTCAGACCGTGAAAATTCATTTGGGTCAGACTTTTGACAGATTTTTCCTGAAAAGTAGCTTATAGCGTGTTCCAGACTCTGAAAATTCAATTGGTGCTATCCAGAAAATATTCGGATATGTGGAATCGACTGAAAGGTGAGTCCTCATCAGAGGCCAAGAACATAAAGCGAAGCGAACGTGTGAGGAAAATTCGAAGAGTTTGACGAACGTCCTGTTCTATGTTACTATTTGGCATCTCAAAATATTTACATTTAACATGATGAACATAATCTGTATCGAAAATATGACGAGAAATAGTCTTGTGAAAAATTTCGATGACGGTAAAGTCGATAAAATATTCGCAAATTTGTCTAATCAATACAAAAATAGATTGCAAAATAATATTTTAAAAACAGTTATTCAATTTACTCAAAGTAAACCTGAACTTATTAATCAGGATATTTTGCCAACAATTTTATCTCAAAACCAAAATCAAAATATGCTGAGATTGTCTGGGATAGCAAGAAAGAATCAAATCATCTGAATTACAAGATGATATAATTTATAAAAACTATCTCGAGTTAATGAAAAAACTCATCTTTTCAACAAAAAATAATTTTTAAAGGCAATGGTGTCAGGTATAAGCAACATCCTGTTTATGGACATGTTACGCTGCTTCAAAGTGTGGTAAATCTCATTCTATGTGAGTATATCAGCTATAGGTAAAAATTTATTAATTCATCCCGCTTGTATTTATGATGTTTGCAGGGGTAAAATTGAAAACTTCATATTCTGTCAGACGAAATGTCGCTACAAATTTTAATTCGTTGAATAATTAGACATTTTTTAAGTCTCTCAACGGGATCCAGCTGTTGAATTCATCTCCATATCCCATTCACTTCACCATTGCTTGTCCCTTCTTATAATCTCGCTTGATAACCTTTTCTATTCGGAACATGCCATCTTGTTTAGCTTTCAATAATTCAGCCTGATAAAAGTGTGCCTGTTATCTCCTCATTGTTGAGATCTTTGATTTTAATAGGTAATTGGATTTGTATGCCTGGAGATCTGATCTTATCGATTACAAATATTTCTTCTGACCAATTGGTTGCGTACCCCTTGTGGAACACTTTTTGCGTTGTACTTACTTATTCGCACTTTATCACCCACTTTAAACTTTGGTTTTGATAACAATTGTTCTCTATTACCATAAAAGATTAAACCAAACCTTGATTCCTTCTTCTTCTTTTACAGACGCCTCTGTCGGCGTCATTTTAATACTTGAGTGTTTGGTATTGTTGTATGTTTCAGTATCTCAGGTAATACGTCCAAATATTTTGTATTAGTAGAATTCTACTAGTACACTAATGCAAATGCTGTGATCTGATTGGCTGAGCCATTGCACACAATCAGCCATTTAGTGTGCATGGCTGGAACTCGTCTACGAAATGGCGAC
>JAHPZR010016450.1:17500-38966 GCA_019787425.1 Platygyra sinensis | reverse complement strand
TCTTCTAGACATTCACACGTTGCTGCGCACCACGCAAGCCATGGTTTTAAGCGCGTGCGCGCTGGGGTTGACATTGACGCAATCAACTACGCCACCAAGTGCACGACTAAAATTAAAGCAAAATTTTCCTACTGTGACCAAATCAATTTTAATGAACCTGCACTTACACTTGCGACACCAGAATAGCATCATATCGCCAGCCAATAAATGTTAACTTCTTCCAGCTGAAAACCTAGCTGTTATCTTTCGAATTTACACTAAAATCCAACTTTAAACATGCATGTACCTGCAGATGGCGTAGTGTGCACGCAAAAATGCAAATGTCTTCCTTACTGGGGAGGTGACGGGAAAAAATGTAGCGAGCGCCGTAAAAGTTTTCAAAAAAGATCAATAACTTTAAAAACACGTGGTTACCTCTACATTTTATGTTGCGAAATGGAAGTGGCAAGCCTGTTCAACATGTGATTAGTTTCTGGTTGTGAGCAAAAGGTATTTAGACTGTGTTTTAGCTAAACCAGAGGAAGGCTGTCAGAGACGCTAAAAGCGCTTTGCAACGACTTTTTTTTATTAAAAACGTACCAAAAATGATTTTAATGTTACCATTTGCCATGTAGTTTAAAGATCTTTTAAAGTGTGTTTGCCTTTTTGTAGGTAAGAGTGAATTCTAAGGAAATCTGCGAGGAAATATCCTCTCCCTCCTTTTTCAGAAAAATGCTGATGTCAGCATTTTTTTTTTTTTTTTTTTTGAGATTCAAGGCTAATTATCTCGAAAAAAATGCGTGGCTACCCATATTTTTCTTTGTGGATTCCAATAGCCCTTGAAAGATCTACTTTTCCGCGTGGTCCTAACCTGGCGCAAAACACCTTGTGTTTAGTAGGCACCCTCCTCAACAGGATCGGGGAGATAATGTTAACCCACCTCCCATGATGGCTTTAACCATTCTTCAATTTTACTTACATTGTTGTTGTTGTTGCAATTTCCGACACAAACTTCCAAAATTTGCTTTTTGAATATTTGTGTTATTTGTAAGAAATTTGCTATATTACAATATGAAATAGTCTTTGGATCACAGTTTTTTGTTCACTGTGTACTCCAAACTTCTGGTGAAATTCCCTCGATTTTAAGTACCAAAAACTGGTTCTTGGAGGTCACCACATTTTAGTTTGGTGGTCCAGCTATAGTACAACAGATCTGTCTCTTTGTGACAAGACAAAACCGCTTTTCATCTTTCAAAAATCAATACTACATGACAATCATTTTTCAACCATGAAATTCATTGTTATAACTAGTACAACATGTAGGACCTCTGGTATCATTTTAAAAAATATACAGGTCAATGATTTACCTCTACAAAAGCAAAATGTACCATACAGAGTTCCATCCAGCATCTCTTACTGGGTCCTGGTTGATCTCGGAAGTCGAATATGTCTTCATTGTATGAGTGAAGTGATTCCTCTCCGTAATTGTTACAAAAGCCATAAAAACGTATCAAATCCACGTATAAGTAGGGTGTGTATGTCCCAACTGTAATAGCCCAAGTGCCATTTGCAAACTAAATGAGTTGCATAACCTGTCCCAAGAAAATTATTTGATTGGTAATTAAACCCTGTGAAACCAATAGGTTAAAATGCACTCACAAAAAAAACCACACAGGCAAAGTTTTTTTCAAAAATTTGGAGTAGGTGCAATATTAAATTTTATAACCCATTCAAATATTTTTGCTCATGCAACAATTAGTCTAAACATTATTCACGTGACTGAATATTCCCCAGCTTAAAAACTGGGGGAACTATCAAGACTACTCAAACCTATCTTTCAAAAACTGCTAATAAACACCAATAGCCTCCGTTTGGGTGTGAAAAATATGCCAACATATTTGGCCTGAGACAATGTTGTTGTCTGTTCCTGGAAGGCTATTACAGCTTTCCATGGGAGGCTCCACTTCTCCGAAAACTGTTCTCTTCTTGGAACAGATAATGTCTGCAGGACAAATGTCCTAGCATCTTTTTCCTCACCTAGGATTGGAGGCTATTGTTTATAGATCAGTACCCGATCCCTGAAAGTATTGACCCATTTGCCGCGTCCCTTGCCCGCGGCGGCCTCCACGCGTCAATGACGCGGTCATTCCCAGACACCCAGCCTCGTCTTGACCTAGGTAAAACCTGGAGGACAGGGGGCATTCGTCCTGCCGCGGCAGCATTTAGACCGAGGTATTAGCCTCGGTACGGAAAGACGCGTCAGTTTGAGTAGCATTTTGTTTCCTTTCATGGTGCCGGTGAGCGAATTCTCCAACATTTGATCAGAATAACAACAAGCAGTTGTTTACCCTCAGTGAAGGCAGTGGCCGAGATACAGCTTAAAATATATCGCTTTTCCTTGGAGGCAAAAGCTACTTTGAACTTTCGTCTAGTTCGATCCATTATTAGCGCGTGGTAAATATGCCGTGGGAACAGGCGAATTTGATTGGTTGCTACAAGTAATCGACAATTACAAAGCGCCTCACTAATAATATTTGATCGACCGATAGGTTTACGATTTGCAAGGCGGTCACGAGCTTAATATATATTTATCTGAATAAATTTGTGTCGTCTACACAAACCCTAGGGTTAAAAATTCTGAAGTGCGAACCGTGTTCAGGAGACTGTTTGTTGTGAAAACAGATCGATTGTTATCATTGTTTTGACATAAGTTTTGATGACATGTCACGACATGTCACCGACGCACTCAAGCAAAACGAGCTGAGCGTTGAGTTTGTTTCCACAAATGGCGGCTTATTTTATCCGTTCTTGCTTTAACTGTGTGCGGAGCAACTACAGAATGCAGGGCCACTTCGGATCACCTGTGTGCTAAGTTATGTTACGTTTGAAGTGCTGTAATTAAACAGGTAGTTGTGAAAAAGCCGTGGATGGTTTCTCTCGTTCATGATTTGGTCTCCTTGAAGCAGATTCCACGAAAAACAGTAGAATTTACATATTCTTACATGTAATAAAGCTTACATCTCGATCGGCTGCAAGGAAACAGAGACAAAACTTGGACCAGAAAAACTCCAATCGCTGATTTATTGACAGCTATACAAGAACGATTAACGAGGCATAAACAGCAGTAGCTGTTTTCTGCCGGCTACAAAGCGAAGCGCAAAGAAACAGAGAAGTACGAATGATTTTGATGGCAACAAAATAAATTGGAATTGAATTTAAATGTATTATCCTGGTTTCTTTCATCGAAATGAATACAGAGCCATTCCTTTTTCACTCTTCTCGGCCGTTTGCATGATGCGTGGACATGAATCAGATAGCGAACCGTGATGTCGCGTTCTTCATGGCGAAAGGCAATGCTTAACACAACGTGAACGGAGTCATATGTACCACGATATTTTATACTAAGTTACAGATATTTTTGATGAAGCTCATATAATGTAGACTACCGAATTTTCCTTGTGTTATCAATCTCGTAACTGATATCGATGATCGGCTTTATCAAATGCTACGTTGCGATGAAAATGCAGATTCAAGACTGAGCATTCAAGCACGCTTTGTCGCGAAGAAACTGCTAGGAAACAAAATGCTACTCAAACTGGACGCGTCTTTCTTACCGAGGTAATACCTCGTTCTAAATGCTGCCGCGGCAGGACGAATGCTGTCCTCGGTTTTACCTAGGTAAAGACGAGGCTGGGTGCGGGAATACCGCGTCATTGACGCGTGGAGGCCCCGCGGCAAGAACGCGGCAAATGGGTCAATACTTTCAGGGCGGTACTGTATAAAACAATAGCCTCCATCTGGTGAGAAAAGATGCTAGGACATTTGTCTGCAGACATTATCTGTTCCAAGAAGAGAACAGTTTTCGGAGAGTGTAGCTCATGGGAAAACTGTAAGCTTCCAGGAACAGACAACAACATTGTCTCAGGACAAATATGTGGCATATTTTCACACCAAACGGAGGCTATTGTGTTTATTATCAGTTTTTGAAAATAGGTTGATATTCTTGGATATTCCCCAGTTTTAGCTGGGGAATATTCAGTCACGTGATATGTTTAGACTAATTGTGCATGAGCAAAAATATTTGATGGGTTATAAAATTTAATATTCACCTACTCAAAAATTTTTGAAAAAAAACTTTGCCTGTTGGTTGTAGCATTTAACCTATTGGTTTCAAAGGGTTTAATTACCAATCAAATATTTTCTTGGAAGGTTATGCAACTCATTTAGTTGGCAAATGGCACTTGGGGGCTATTACAAGTGGGAATACACACCTACTTATCGTGGATTTGATACGTTTTTATGGTTTTTTACAATTACGGAGAGGATCACTTCACTCATACAATGAAAGACATATTAGACTTCCGAGACAACCAGGAACCAGTAAGAGATCTGGATGGAAAGTATGGTACATTTGCTTTTGTAGAGGTAAATCAATGACTTGTATATTTTTTAAAATGATACAGATGTCTACTGTTGTACTAGTTTTAAATGAATTTCAGGTTGAAATGATTGTCATGTAGTTTGATTTTTGAAAGATGAAAACGGTTTTGTCTTGTCACAAAGAGACAGATCTGTTGTACTATACTGAACACCACTAAAATGTGTGACCTCCAAGAACATTTTGGGTACTTAAATAGAGGGAATTCACCAGAAGTTTGGAGTACACAGTTGAACAAAAAACTGTATACAAGACTATTTATTTGTATATAGCAAATTTCTTACAATACCAAAATATCAAAAACAAATTTTGAAAGTTTGTGGAAATGCAACAACAACAACAATGTAGTAAAATTAATGTTAAAGCATGGAGGTGGTTAACATTATCTCCTGTTGAGGAGGGTGCCTACTAAATACAAAGGTTTTGCGCCAGGTTAGGACCACGCGGAAAAAGTAGATCTTTGCAAGGGCTATTGGAATCCACAAAGAAAATAGGGGTAGCCACGCATTTTTTCGAGATAATTAGCCTGAATCTCAACAAAAATGCTGACATCAGCATTTTTCTGAAAAAAGAGGGAAAGGATATTTCCTCACAGATTCTTAGAATTCACTCTTTACATACAGAAAGGCAAACACATTTAAAAGATCTTTAAACTACATGGCAAATGGTAACATTAAAATCATTTTCGGTACGTTTTTAATAACAAAATCGTTGCAAAAGCGCTTTTAGCGTCTCTGACAGCCTTCCTCTGGTTCATCTAAAATACAGTCTAAATACCTTTTGCTCACAACCAGAAACTAATCACATGTTGAATAGGCTTGCCACTTCCATTTCGCAACATAAAATGTAGGGGTAACCACGCGTTTTTTAAAGTTATTGATCTTTTTTGAAAACTTTTGACGGTCCCCGTTACATTTTTTCCTGTCACCTCCCAGTAAGTAAGACATTTGCGTTTTTTGCGCGCGCACTACGCCATCTGCAGGTACATGTTTTACAGTTGGATTTCAGTGTAATTTTCGAAAGATAACAGCTAGGTTTTCAGCTGGAAGACGTTAACAGTTAGTGGTTAGCGATATGCTGCTATTCTGGTCTTCCTGGTTTAAGTACAGGTTCATTAAAATTGATTTGGTCACAGTAGGAAAATTTTTGTATAATTTTATCCATGATTTTAGTCGTGTGCTTGGTGGCGTAGATGATTGCGTCAATGTCAAACCCAGCGCGCGCGCTTAAACCATGCTTGGCGTGGTGCGCAGAACGTGTGAATGTCTAGAAGATTTAAGAAAGGGAGAGCACTTTCAGTGGTAAGATCCAGATGTAGTTGCAAAAAATATTAATCTTAGGACCGTATTTTGTTTAGATTGCAACTTTTGCAATGCGTTTTATAAGCACTACCCCAAGCTATCACGGCGTCTGAAAGATAGGGGTAGATAAGATTATGATAAATTTTTTCAGTTGTTGAATAGGTAGATAGTGTCTTGATATATGCTTGAAAGATATATGCTTGAAAGTGCTGGTGAAATGAAACTGATGATGAGATTTTTTCTGGTATATTTGTACAATTTCTCTGAACTTTAAGATTAATTTTCTCGAGTTCTCATTGGAGATTGTTTTGGTGTTTATATCAGGCAAGTAATTATAACTAAAGCTTTTAGAAAATGTGAAAAGGATTGTAATAATTTAAAATTATTCTGGTGCAAGATTTTTGTCCACTTCAACTGAAATTGCTTGATTTGCCATTGGATTTCTTCTTGATCTCAGAGTGACCAAAGGTCTCTTGGTGAGCTAGGCTGTGCATCCATACGCTGGACATGCATCAGTGCAACTGCTAGGTAATATACCAGCACGCAAAAACCCGTGTTTTCACCATATTACCAAAACAACATGGCAATAGTTGAGAATTTTGATGACTACCAGGTTTTAATGAAATATGAAAACATTTCTGGCCAAAAGAAGTCCAGAAATCCAAAAATGTTGTATAGTTTATGTTAAGATCAATTGGCAAGTTTTTTGAATCTTGCTCCTTGCATTTAATTGGCATAATAATTAGCATCCAGGAAAGGGTGTAGGGTTTAATATATATCTAAGGGACCATCAATGTACAGTTGACCCCCTATTACTTCACTTTCACTTTTGTCCACAATTTCCAGGGGGATAATAGGCCCAGGGGAAAATTCCAATATAAAAAAGGGACCATCGACACACAGTTGAGCCCCTATTACTTTACTTTCACTTTTGTCACATCACCAGGGGGGAATAATAGTCCAGGCTAGGGGTGAATTCCAATATAAAAAGGGACCATCAACCATACAATTGATTCCCCTATTACTTCACTTTCACTTTTGTCCACAATCAACAGGGGGGAATAATAGGTCCAGGCTAGGGTGAATTCCAATATAAAAAGGGACATCAACATACAATTGAATTCCCCAATTACTTCACTTCACTTTGGTCCACAATCACCAGGGGGGATACTAAGCCCATTGGGGAATTCCAATATAAAAAGGGACCATCTACTTACAGTTTGAAGTTTCATTACTTCACTTTCACTATTGTCCACAATCCCCTGGGGAGATAATAGGCTCAGGGGAGAATTCCAATGTACAGTAAAAAGGGTGGGAGTGCTCATTGTACCTTGTGGGAGTCAAAAAGCAGTTTTGGTATCTCTTAGGGTGGTCAGGCTCAAAAGATCCACAGCTGGAGCTTTTACAATTGAGCCCAAAAAAGACAGGAGATAGTGTTTTGTTTTAGAATTGGTTCCTCTTAGGTGTGAAGAAAAGTCCTCAAGCTATGCCCACAAAGTAGGATCTTGGTATTTCTTAAGGGTTCTTTCAAAATTTCCATTGAGCACCCCTATCCTTTTTATTTGGGAGTTCCCCCTGGATAATGGGCTGGAAAGTCCCCCACTAAACACTCCTCTGTTAAGGGGCCACACTTTATTAAAGACACACTAAATGTTGACATTAACTAGCACGGAACAACAGTACTGGACAAGTCATTAGCAGCTTAGGGTTTGCATACTTTCATAAACAATCACTTTTTTATATTTCCAAATTGTAGCGAGCTCAAGACATCATCAAGACCCACAATGCATCAAAGCCCTTGTTCTTGTATATGGCATTCCAGAATGCTCATGAGCCAGTCCAAGCACCCCAAAAGTATACAGACAAATACAGTTTTATTGAGGATGAAACTCGTAGGACATATGCTGGTATGGTGGATATCATGGATGAAGCTGTTGGCAACATCACAGAGGCCATGAAGTATGCTGGGTATGAAAATTTGCTATGACTTCAAAGTTGCAAATAGGCCAGGTTATAAGTCAGTGTAAAACACATGGACAATGTTCATTACAAGTACATGTAATATGTACTTCCAGGAGGCTGGAGTTGCGGTGGCCTCTGGTTAGTGCACTCCTCTATGGATTGAGCAGTCTGGGTTTGAGTAGACTACAAACTGAAACTCTTTTATAATTTTAAATCTGCAATGGTATGGACATGATGTCTAACAAGTTTGACATATGTTTGATCCTTCTCTGGCATTTCTCAACCAGTAATTTTTTCAGCCTTGTCAGTTTTTCAATAGACGTTTACATACAACCACAAAACTGCTTTTGAACATTTGTTTGTTTGTTTGGCTTATTTGTTGGTGTTTATGGTAATAAGTAAATATAAGCTTACATGGTTGAGACAGTTGGAACTGAGGGAACCGTGTTTCCTAGCAACAGGAGAAATGAAGACAATTTCCTAACTCGTGGTTCTGATTTTCAAGGCTGTGGGAGGACACCTTAATGATTTTCACATCAGATAATGGGGGATGGCATGACTATGGTGGATTTAACTGGCCGCTCCGTGGAGAGAAGACTACATTGTGGGAGGGTGGGGTGAGAGGGGTCAGTTTTGTTCATGGGAACATGCTTGGTAGAAGAGGAGTCAAATGTAAAGAACTCCTGCATGTCACAGACTGGTATCCAACATTGGTGAACCTTGTAGGTACTGGTTTTTTAATGTTATTTTTTACTGACATCATTGAACATCTTTTATATTCCAAAGAGTTCTATTTGGTTAACACTGACTGATCAGGAAGTGAACTTTAGGCACCACATGGTTGAGGGGAGGAATCAAATAACAATTCTCTTTTTAAAACAATATTTTTTTCAACATTTACCTTAAGAACCTGAAATCCTCATCATCAACTGGTGGTTTTCATTGACAATGCATGTTCATATGATAGACCTTAAAATCCTTATTGGTCAGAATTTTATTCAGTGTCACTGAAGACTTAATATTATTGATGGTTCTGATTGGTTAGTTCACTTTCACTGTCCCTGCAATCATTATAGTACCAGTACACCTGCATATAAAGAAGTAATAGACAAGCAGGGTTCGTACAGGTCATGGAAAACCTGGAAAGTCATGGAATTTTACAATTTCATTTTCCAGGCCTGGAAAGTCCTGAAATTTAGGTGTAGGTCATGGAAAGTCATGGAAAATCAGTATGTTTTCTATGAATGAAAGTCATTAAGATCCAAAGTTGAAAAATTAACTGGCAAGTCCAAAAATCAAATGTAATTTCAGCTGAACAAATGATTGTTTTGACACTACTGCCGGAGGGAAATAGCTTAACTTAGGTCATAGAATATTTCGAAAAGTCATGGAAAAAGTCATGGAAAGTCATGGAATTTTGACAGGTCATAAGTGTACGAACCCTGACAAGTGTAATGCCTATATTTTGCTAGTATTTGTCTGTAGTATGGGAATCTATCCCATTTTGAAACTTTTTTTTCCAGAAAGTATGTTTTGTGTCGTGTCAAATATGTCAGATATGTGTGTATGGTAAACTGCTCTGCTGTAAATGCTTTGTGTGTAAAGAATATCATGACTGTGTTAAATTTGTCCTTTAAAACTGTCTGTAATAGAATGAGTGTTGGTTTAGTTTACTTAGTTGATTTTTTGATCATATTCATTATGATAAGATGCCTTTAAGTTATAGGAACATTATTGCTGAATAATTATATAGTAATTAAATCCAAAACAAGAAGAAATAAAAGTTTTAGTTCATACTGTAATGTTCAATTGCTTCCAATCAGCAGAAACAAAAGAAAGCAGGAGCAACTTTAGTGATATAAGTAACTATTTAAGAAGTAGAAAACACATACCTTGTTTCTATGAAATCATTGACAGCTCATGCTAGTTCTGTGTCTCTGTCGAGTTATAGAAACATTATTTTTAACCAATCAGCATGCATAATTTCTGAGGACTGTTTTCTAATACTAGTTAAATCTAATGTGCCTCGGCTAGCTTACACTATATGCGAGTTGAACATGATGTTCTTCTTTTAATTGTTAAACATTATGTTTATTGTTGTTATTGTTGTTGTTACATGTATGTGTGACAGTTCGTTCCAAACAACAATTAATACAAACAGAGTTAGTTGATGGCTTTTAGTCAGTCATATAGCAACATTAATTAGGACTAATAATAACATTGCTGTTTTAAGTAAGCTTAATTTACTTTTACAAACCTGTAGGTGGGACTTATGATCAATCACCAATACCCCTGGATGGTATGGATGTATGGAACACCATTTCCCATGGTGAGCCTTCGCCAAGGAAGGAAATACTTCTCAATATTGACTTGAAGAATGCAAACAAAGAAGATGAGTTGAGCCTCACTTTTTTTGAAGGAATTGCTTTCAGAATGGGTGACATGAAGCTTCTTATAAATGTACCCAATGTAACTTGGTATAAACCTCCAGAGCTTGGTGGGGAAACTGTCAAGGAACAAGATGCAACTGAAAGCAAGGTAGAGACTATAGGTTAAATTGTGTACCTACTCTTTCTACACTGTTCATCTATCCCTATTTTACTCAAATTTACATGTATACCGGTACTTTTTGAGTCTTATATAGTTAAAGTAGGTGGGAGAATGGTGGGTAGACATTAAACTATTGTGGTCAAACATGTTTAATATTAAAGGTATTCCAAATAGGGTGAACCTCCTTTTTTAGACTCACCTTGGTGTGGTATGTTTTGTAACTCAGAGAGCTTACAATGTAGCTGGCAGAAGTTTAAAGCTCCTTTCAAGCTCCTTTGGAGGGTTGCCATGCTGGAAAGGTCAATAGGTAGAAACCAGACAATGCAGTCTCCTGGTTCACCTGTTAAGGGTTTATACATGGAGCTAAGAACCTGATCTTAGAATACAACATACAGTACATGTATGTTGCTGATTGGAATGGCAATGATTTTGAGCACCTTTCTGGAGGAAGCAGCAGGGACCAGCACCTTACATGAAGAAGGCAGTATGAACACCAGTGAGGATCAAGAACATCTTGGCATAATGAGGAGCTGGGTTGGAAGAATTGGGAGGAGGCATGACTAGGAGCAGTCCTCATGAGCCAGTGCCAAAAAACTGATGAAGCGCTGTGTGTATTGTAGGCATTGATAGGTTAGATGAAGAAACAGGGAGAGCTGAGTGTCTGTATTGATGATGTGTCTAGATGAAGACAGAGGTATCAGTGAGGAGAGGTTGAGCCTTAGTTGAAGGTGGCTTCACAGTTTTAAAACACATTAACCCCCTTAACATCTTTTGTTATTACATGGTTAGCACTGCTTAGGACAGGATCAACATGGACCAAATTGAATCCTGTGTACCTGGCTTCTAAATTGGCAAGATACAGGCCTATCTTACCTGCTTAGGATTATCCACAAGAAAATGATCAGCTTCCTACCCAGCTCCTTTTGCTCCTGGGGGGGGGTACTCCTCGGAATTCTTGGTGGGGGTGTGCCGCCCGGGTCTTCAAATCCCGACCCTATTTCAGACCTAAACATGCCATTTTCCACACCTGTTTTCAGACCTGACCTCTAAAATTCATACCCGTTTTCAGACCTGAACTTGCAAATATACACCCGTTTTCAGACATGGCTTTATAAAATCGTTACATTATTATAGCATCCGAGTGAAATCACAACAAAATATATTACGTTAAAGCATAATATTTTTTATTAGGAAGTATACGGATATGAAGAAAGTAAAGATAAGGAACTCGCAATTTTGCAATTTTCGTACGACTTTAATCTACTTTTCTATTTTACATGAAACAACCGAAAATATATAACTTTATGTTTTAAAGAACTCAATATATGGTGTTCATGAGACCGCGATCGGCTTTCATTATAAATCCGGTATTTCAGCTGATTGATCGCTTAAATGATTGTATACATGTTGTGTTTGTGCAAACAAGAAACACTTTCTTTGTAGATTAAAATCTATCACGAGTTGTCACAAATAAAACGTTACAGTTACCGCATTTTCATAATGGCGGCTTTGTGTGTGGTATCCCGGTAGGTGATTAAGCAATAATTATGCATCAGTGCCGAACGGAAGTTGACGCAAGGAGTAAAAGTAAGCTGGAATGACATAGTTTATCTATTTCTTTTTCTCGCTATCAGTTAGTCGTTCCAGTTACGTACTGAGAAGAAAAATATGTTTGTAAGCTTTCGTAAATGTTCCCGGCCCCAAAAACCGGACCCGATTTCAGACCATAATTGTCAAAATCTATACCCGTTTTCAGACCAAAACGGCTCAAAAACCATACCCTTTGGGGCGGCACATACCTATATACCTTATATAGGGGAGTACCCCCCCCCGGGCTTTTGCTGAACACTTTTAACTTAGAGTTAGACCATAATTAATCAGACATCTATTTGTTTTCCAGGGCATTTCAAGTGTTGCAAATGTTGCTTTGTACAATATCACCTCTGATCCAACAGAACATGAAGACCTCAGTGAGAAGCTTCCAGAGGTGGTCAAAGCATTACAAGAAAGAGTACAGTACTACATGAAGGGAGCAGTGCCACCACTGAACAAGCCAGCTGATCTTAAGGCATTTATTAAAGCAATATCAGAAGGAGCCTGGACTCCCTGGCAAGATTAAAGGAACCTTGTTAACTGTGTTACAGACATTGGAATATATTTGATTGAGAATTATAAGGTTTGAATTTTACAGTTCAGTATAATTAGTTATAAATTATGCAATTTAGGATTCAACTAGGTTTGAATTATACAATAATTGAGAATAATTAGTTTTTAAAATAAATTATTTGATTGAGAATGGTTTAATAAGATTATGTGACTGAGAATAATTGTAAGTTATACTTTACAATATGTAGACAAGGAAGGGTTGGTGTCCTATTGCCTTGTGTGCTAAACTCTAGATCAAGCTGTTCAGGCAAGAGTCCTAAATGTGGACATTACTTTGTGTTCTTGGTCAAGACACTTAATTCTTATAGTGCTTTTCTCTACATACAATTAGGGGTAAATGGGTATTGTAAAATTTGATCATGGGAGTAACACTGCAATGACCAGCATCCCATCGGGGGGAGGGGGTAAAACTACTTCTAGTCACTTCATGCAATGGAAACTGGAGATATACAACAGCTGAATGAGCCATAAGGCTGAAACACAGACTTAATTCTACCTTACATTTATGTCATAAGGTGTGGTAAGGTGAAACCTGCATTATGCCAAGTGATCCATGTTTTCTGTGGGAGTTTGTCCCAGTTTCTATAATATTAAGCAATCAGGAGTATTTCTACTTCTCTTCAGATAGGATGCCACAGTCTCTTTGTGGTTATCCCCCAGCATTAAATAATTTATATTTATACTCCTCAGTGGAAAGGTGCTGCTCCATATGAGAGTAAAGTGTCTTACCTCAGAACACTAACGAATGAGCCTAGGGAGGGCTTGAAGCTAGGCTAGTCACAGCAACTCTTGAAGTCAGTATGCTAACCATCTGGCCACTGCATCTCCTTTTCGATATCATTGTAGAGAGTAATATTTATATTTAATGAAAATGCTTTAATGCTTTAATGAAAATACTCCTAAAACAGTATACACTATACTAGGAGATCAAATAAATAAATAAAAAATCAAATAATTAAATAGATAAATAGATAAATAGGTAAATAGATAAATAAATAAATAAATAAATAAGTAAATAACTATATAAGTAAATAAATAAAATCATAATAAATATATGTAAAAGAAGAAAATTATTTACAATACAAATTTTGGAATAGGTATCTACAGGATTTATGTACATAAAAATTGAATGTGATAAAATTAAAAATTATATATAGTAGACTAATCATGGAATTCAGGGTTTTGACCAATGACGACAAAGGAAAATTTAGTGGAGAACTATAACGAGTTTTATTACAAATCTACTAGCGTTCTATCACGAATGGCGTTCTCTGATTGGCAACGCTACTCACTAATCTATTTAACAATTAGACTACGAGCCCGAGTTTTCTAGTAGCAGATAGTCAACGAGGCGCAGCCGAGTTAACTATCGCTCGTAGAAAACGAGAGCGAGTAGTCTAATTGTTTTAGTATAAATTTACCGTAGCCTCATTGCCTAAAAAGAAAAAATGTCAAGTAACGCGTAGAAAAGAACTGTTTTATTATGTTACATCAGGTTCAAACGTAAGGCGCGATGTGCACTGATGCGTAACTGTTTTCTATCAGCAGATAGAAAACGGTAATATAGCCAATCAAATTCACGGATTCACAATAGACTACGGTAAATTTATACTAGTAATAGTTATCACTAAAGCTGCCCCCGCTTTCTTTTATTTCTCCTCATTGAAACGATAATATTGAACGTTATTATTCTAGTCTGATACTAAAAAAAACAATTGTCTTGATATGCACTCTTTTTTATATAAGAATATATTTTGACGTGACATCTTGGCCTCGCTACGAAAAGTGGTGTCCAGAGCACATGGACAATGTGCTGAACGCGATCCAGATCCAGAAACCAAACACTTGTACTTGATAGCCTAATAAATTCTAAATAAAACGAAAATGCCATAAGCTATAATGTAAGAATAATACAAGAATATTTTCAGCCTAAAATCGGCAGAAAAATAAGAATATTCAGTCTGGGCCGGAAAAATAACATCCTTAGAAAAGAAAAGAGTGTACGAGCAAACGTATCTCGAAAGCACAACAGAACTGAAATGTAAACAAAAGTATCGCGTTACAGTCGCCATATATGCAAATTAGAGTCAAGCTTTTTGTCCTCAATGAAAACGTCTCAAAACATTTACATTTGGATCCTTGCCGTAAGATTACTCTGTGAAAATAAGCCATCCAAATAAACGAGATGCCAAAGGAATATTTCAAACTTTATTCCTCCAGAGCTAACATTTGAGAGAACCTAAAACATATCTTGCAATATCAAGGAAAAAAAACTGGCAAAAAAACAGAGGTGTCAAACTCTGCAAATTACAAGCGGATAACAGTCACACAGAAATATGACCTCTAACGGCTTTACTCTGACGAAATGTCTCCCTGAAAACACAGGATTAGTGCTTAGCGAAATATTCAAAGATCCTCCGATCGTACCATACAAAAGGGGCAAAACTTCCTAAGCGAGTACTACACATGAATGGGAGTCGCGCAGGCCTGTCACCTTATTGTTATCCTTGGGTAATTCTGACGATCGGAAGGTACTGTACTGATTTAGCTATTTAGTCGCAAATGAACCACACTGGCCTCGAATTTAGATCTAGTATACTTCAGGACTCTCTGAGCTGTTTTTCCCCCAAAATCCATCTTCAGGATCTCTGAAAGCGTTTTCAATTTGTTTTAGATCATAATCTCGGCCATTTCGAAGCGAACTTATTTGATCGCGCTGAAATAGTAATGGAGGCCGGCAAATACAAACGCTTTTCAGGGACGCTTGAACTCGAGATCTAAACCAAGGACAAAGCTCGTGGCAAAGACGCCGATCCCGCAAGTCCTCGCGCCCGTGTCCCTTTGCTGGCCTCCCATGAGCGTTTGCGGGAAAAACGTCGATACCTTGCGGGCGTGCAAGCGATCAAATCGAGATTTTTTGCGGCTATATACCGGAAATACCTACATTCTCTCTTCTTCTCTCTCTATTACGCGGGGAGTCCTAAGGTGCCTCCTCGGGTTTTTGGTCCTCTGGGGCCAAAAACCCTGCGGGGGCAACTACATTTAATATGTGTGCGGGCGTGTGGGGCTCGCGCGCTTGACACTCGATGATCACGCTTACGGCGCTTCGCGCCTTCCGAAAACATCCGAAAACGACTGTTTTGCAGTCTAGCTTGCTTTAAGTCACAATTTTATGTTAAATCATTGTTACCAGTACACTTTACCCTTGAGAAAGTAAAAGAAGCGATAACATTGAAAGCTACGAACAAAAAATTATAATGCATTGAATTTCCGAATGTCCTTTTAATTTCATTCACTGAGTTCTTTATTACACTTCGATTTAAATGCAACACATACTTCTTGCCACAATTTTTTAGTTCGTTGCTAATGACTTATGATTTTTGTTAGAGGTAATTTTAGTGTAGAAAATCTCAAAATGTTATCAGAGCTGGTGAAAATGTAACTGCTTTTGACAAATGAGTGAACTACAGGTGACTTGAAAAATAAATTTGAATTGTTTTAAATGTTCCTGTTTTTCTTGTCACTTCCTTTTAAAATATTTAGTTTTGATGTTGAAGTTATGCAACTTGCATTGCCGTGTTCTTTTAGTATAAATGTATTGTTTAGATTGCCGCAAGTTGACCCGTGATCTGTGACCCTTGGCCCTTAGAGTGAATGATCAAACCTTGATTGAGATGGCTAGATTTCCAAAGCAACCAATCGTCTCCGGTAATCACTCAGTTGTTGTTGATTCTAGTGCAAGAAGCATTTAGTTGATGTAATGTAGTTTTGTAGACTCGTGTTGGTTTCCTGTGTGCCACAGGATTCCTGTGACTTTGTTTTGTGTCCGCAATCCTGTGTGTGTGCCAATATTCGTTATGGATATGCTAACCAGTTTTTACTTAAAACGTCTTCGTTTTTTCATGATCTTTATTGGCATTCTAGGACTAAAAGCACCATTTACTTTCATTCGTGTTGAAAAGTTCTTGAAAATAATGTAAGTTCTTTTGTCTGGACAGTGAACGTTTCTCTCGTAGATGTTTAGATTTTGTACACTTTCTTTATGAGACGTTCTTTTATGTGTGTAAATTTAACAAATTGACGTCAGTTTTTTATGCGTCTGTCCTGTTATTGATCATGAATTTCGTCATCACATTGTCAAAGTAGCTGTGGATTGGATTTCTGCAGTTATCGTAAAAATATATGTAATATATCGGTACAATCAGACTACTAGGTGTCATCTTCAATAGTTATTGTAACCCTTAAGTATCCAGTAAAACAAAAGAAATAAAAGACAGGAAACAAAACAACTCCAAATAAAGACAAATCCCAAGTTACCAAGAACACAAAGCTTTCCGGTACCTGCAGAAAGACCCGGAACTTCTACGTCTGACAGCTCCTCAGATGGTGAAGCAGCTCCAACCTGGTAAATCCTGACAACTCACTTGGGAACCTTCTCGAAATGAAAGTGGGCACTTCACAATGACGTGACAGTGGACAAGAGGGAAGGAAATTCGAGAGGGAACTCTTAAACAGATCTTAATCGTCAGGTTAGATACAACGCTTCAACAGTTTAACTCTAGGAGTATACGTGATTATGCCACGTGCAGATACCAAGTACTGCTGATTGCATACGTACATTTATTTTCAGTGTTTTTCAAAGTACTGGTAATATGTTTTATTTGTTTCATGTATATTGCGGTATATTGTTATTCCACTTTCATACACTGTACGACTTCCCATTTTCGGATTGGTTGATTTATACCAATGGGTTGTGACGAAACAACCTCCTTGACGTTAATATCGTGGTGTAATAGCCGTGGTGTAAATTCAACACACCACCGTCTTTACACCATGGCTTCGGCTGACTCAAAGTTAGACGATTCTTCTTTTGCAGTGTCTTCAATTTGAATAGCAAAAATGTTAACGCACTCATTGCTTGGGATTTACCTGCACTCCTTTCACAAATAGTAAACTCGAAATTTTCTTTACCGGCGCACTCGGCTTTTAAAATTTCTCGTTCATTCTTAGTGAACTCATACAGGTCAATCCCGATAATTCACTCCGGCGCTCATGAATAATTTTATAAGTCATTTCAGGTAGCTATTGCGTATATGAGTCCTTCATAATTGACCAAGCTGGTTTTGGGTACAGTTTATTTACAGTAATACAGTATTTCTTTACTCGTTCCTTTGTAGAAGTTACCCTCATGCGCACGAACCAGAACGAGGTTGGGGCGGACATTATCATATAGTCTCGTATTTTTTGTACACTCTTTCAGATAACCGACAGACAGACACCTTTATTTAAGCACGGGGTTGTGGCATGGTCTCAGTGCCATCATTTGTTGGAATGCGGGAAAGATCGATTGATCTGTTTATTTATTTATTTTTAATTTGTAAGGAGAGCGAGCACGATATTGCCAGGCGTGGGAGAGAAGTCGAATTCAGTCAGAATATGAGGCATCCATGAGCATGTTCTTGTTCTAAGGAGCTTTCTGCATGTAATCGTATTTGTTCCTATTGAAAAGCTCATCGATCGTAATTTTGTTTACTTAAAAAGCTATGTTTACACGTTACACGCGAAAATATTTGATGGATTATAAGCAAAATTATACTTGCGTGCTCATGTGGCGGCTTCCCTTAGATCCTAAAGCTCTCTATTGTCACCGAGAGCTGATCATTGTACTGTTTACATTTCAGTTGTGATGTCATTGTGAGGAGTGTGATGACGGCTTATTGTCGATGATCTCAGCTTGGATTGATCATGTGTGCACGGTGGCACGGATGGAGTTTGAAAGAAACACAAGCGGATTTGTCGATATAGTCGGTATATTAGTAGTAATAACAGGTTCGGTTGCTATACTTTTAGGATATCGATCGGATGAATAATTGCACTGTGTAGATTTCATTTGCAGCGAACTCTCAAACTTATTTAAATAATAATTCATCAAGTTTAAACAAAGGAATCACGACCGTGACCGTCTCTGATCTTAATTAGCATTGATTTTTACGGTTTTTTTACTCTTTCCCCTGTAGTTTTAATTTCAATTGAGAAGATATACCGAACGACCGACATGCTTCCAAATACCAAGAAGAGAGTTAAAAAATACCAACTGTAGCGGATTATTTTTGACGGTCTTCGAGGTGTTTGGAAATGTGGTCAAACATGGTCTTTCGAATTTTTTGGTATGATCAAATCCTTTCTTCTCATGACAGGACTGCTTGAATTTCCTTGGGCGTGGTATAGAGAAATAAGAAGTTTATCACTACTTGAGTGAACTGTTACTACTTCGTTTCTTAGTGACAGTATAACCTCGAACGCGCACAGAAGAAAAACATTTGTTTCTCGTTGTTGTTTTTGTCGTTGCTTATTGTTACTGTTATTGTTAAGTGAGCGAATCATTAGTGCAAAGCAGTTTCCATACCCCTTCCTTTAAGATTGTTGGCAAGTGCATGAGTTACCAATAGTTTTTTTTCTTAGAATAAGAACGACAGCAACGAAAACAAAGACATGAAACAAATGATTTTGTTATGCACGTGCGTATGAAATCTTTGTACATTTCTTCGCCGTTCTTTGCAAATAACAACGTGGTATGACAAAATTTTGCTTTTCCTTGAGAACCTGAATCGCGACAGTAAGTCATCAATATTTCAATTTAGAACGCTGCCATTAAGTTATTGAACTGAGGATAGTTTTAACATCTATAGATTCTGAATTGATCTGGAGATACGTGATAGCGGAGCTCCGGCGGCCCGAGCGGAGCCCCACACCCATATAGGGAAATAAGGGAAACCCATGAATTGATTTTCTCATGTTATCGTGGCCAGCGGTAGTTCTCGTGGGCGCGTACGCACGACGGCGACGACGGCGGCGGCGGTGGTGGTGGAGTCGCGCAACATGGCGGCCATGCTCCACATAATAGGTTGACAGAGACATGCAGCCTTGGTTTTTGATATATGACATCATGATATGATCAATTGACACCTGTCAAATTAAGTTATCTGCTGGCCAGTATCATGTGACCATATCGCGGGCTCAAGTTTATAGCTCATCGAGGTCACGTGTTTTATGAAAGTTGATCGCTGACCAAGTGCTGGTTTTCGATTGGATCGCGGGCTCATGTCAGGTTTACTTGTTTAAAACAGAGCCGGGTTGTTCGGAAGCCACCCGGAAACCTGTTAACTCTAATTCAGGTTTAAAAGTAAACCCCATTATAACTGTTTCTTCTCTGCAAATGTTTTTTGTTTACAGCTTTTGTTTTGTGTATCGGTTTTGTGATTATTAAACTCAAAACAGAAGGCCAAACAAAACCACTGCAAAATTCAACCTTATCCTGGGTTAGCCTAATCGGGCTACAGGAGCTCCGCTTTTAGGGTGACCTAAATCTATATATTATTTTCAAGTAGAGCTCTAGAGAATATCACGTGGGCTGAAATGTGTAAACAAACTTTTCGTAATGTTAAGGTGTTAATACCTGTTGAGGGTATTTATTTTTGCAGTTTTAACTCCAAGTAATGATTGTTATTTTGAAAAAGGTGTTTCACCATAAAAGGGCTATCGCCTCGCGTCTCGTGCACGTACATTTCGCACCTCACAGATGCGAATTGCAAATTCAGAGCACTTCGAGTCACCACGTCATGTTACAGGATACCTTTTTTATTGAAACTCCTTTGGCAATTTAATGACAGAAATTATTATGCAAAAGTTGCCTTATATTTACTGCAACTTTGGAATACGTTTATCGCAGAACTTGTTTATGCGTGGTTTGTTGTGGGGAACTAGAACGTCTGTGTAACGTATAAGTAGTATATCGGCCATTCAGACGCAGGTTGTAACGTTATACTATCATTCAAGTCGAATAGACCTGTAGCCGCTAATCATCTCAATGCCTTACTTTCTAAGTAAAAGAACAAAGATAAATGTAAATAAGAGAAGCTCGACTGAAAGCCTTCCATTATGTTTACACTTACGATGAATAACATTAATTTAATTACATCACAAGGAGCATTGTTTTCTCGTTTCACATACTCTGCAACTCTATACATTGACATACTAAGGGTGGCAAAATATTTTGGTTTTGTCTTTTCATGTCTCCAGAAGTTATAGCTGCTCTCTTAAAGTCGTATCAGACAGGAGGTTTATAATCTACCTGACCAACTTGCTGATTAAAAGTTCAAATCCTTGTAACTAAACACGTCTTCAGACGTCGTGTCCCATCATCCACCGCCACCAAATGTGGGCTGAATTTCCTTGAAAAACACTGCAGCTTTCGTTTCTATAATGCTCATGCGTATCTGAAAGAGGATCCATTGCCATCTACCACAAAGATAGAGAAGGCTGTTTGACTTATTTAAGCTTCCATAAGTCTTTTGCGCATGCGTATCCGCAAAAGTATATAGTTTTCGTCACGTACCATGAGGATAGATAAGTCTAGAAGGTATTTTTGGAGTCTATTCCCCTATTGCACATGCGTATTTATGAAAGGATCCTCCGGCATCTACCACAACGATAGAAAATTCTTCTAGGTATAGAAATAAAGAATTTTTTTTGGAGGGTGTAGGAGGGGGATGGTGGAGGATCGACCCCAGATTTTTTACCTTTTCCAGGGTCGACTTTTTTCTTTGAAGGTATGGGCAAAAACCAGGAGTCTTGAATGTGGAAAGGCAACAATACGCATGCGTATTATTTAACGTAGATGCACCTCAATGATAATGAAGTACTAAGGATCTAGGGGAAATTGAAATTGTAGGGTGGTGGAGGGGGTTTGGGATGGACAAAATACAGCTGTCCAGAAAGTGTATTTCTTTGTCCAAAAAGAGGACCCTTTGGGTCCATAAAGAGAATGTTTTTGGTAGTGCTTTACTAGTAGTTCAAAATGAATGTAGCAACGTCACCCCCACCACCATGCCCAGGAAGAGCAACTTGCTATATAGTAATAAAGTGTCTCCTCCTTGTGGTACATATTTTGTAAACGCGTATGCGCAATAAACACAAAATCCATAACAGCGTTACCTTGGGCGCATTCCACTGACGACGTACCCCGGTTTCAAGTGATCAACTGAACAGTTATTTTCCGGAATTAACGGAG
>JAHPZR010016450.1:0-12500 GCA_019787425.1 Platygyra sinensis | reverse complement strand
CGCGGACGGTGACCGGAAGTGAGTTGTTTTCACTTTTAACTTGCCCTGACACAACCACATTCATATTGCTAAGAATCTTTTCTCCATTAGAGACGGGAGTATAAAAATCCGGGAGAGGATACGGTCCTAGCACGCGAAATGTTCTCTTCCGGTTGCCGTCCGCGTCTCAAAAACGCGCGTGCTTAAGCTCCCTAATTTTATTATATATCTCAGTTAGTACGCGCGCTGTGATAGGTCAATTTCGCGGGCCGTACTCTGCTGCACGACCCGCTAAAATTTAAAGCTGTTTTTGTTGCCAAACTGTTTCGTGATTTATCGCCAAGTGTTCTTAACTTACATAGCAATTAAAATTTAAAACTTTCTTTTACTCTATATTGTGTATTAAAGCGTGCTAAAAACTTAAAAACGTCATTTCAAATTGACTCGTTTTGCTATCGACGTGCATCAGAAATTTGAAGCCGTTCCTCATGAATAGAAATCGTTCTCGATTTCGTCAGGTATACAAGAGAGATATTATAAATATCTTACTAACCTCGTCTTCTCGATCCGCCGGTACCGTAAGTTGTTTGTAACTTACGGTACGGGACCTCGAACTCGGTTAGTAAGAGGTATATACAACGTTGCTCTCAGTACTTGTACAACCTAAAGGAACACAACTGGCTTCTCATCTGATTTAAGTTTTTTCACAGGTCAGTTAGAACTTGGGGGTGAAACCTCCTGCGATTTATAATACTGACAACAAAGCAGACCCATGGAGATATACTTATAAGGCCTTATTATTAACACAGCAGTCAGCTCCAGCCCTCTGAAGTGATTCCCATGTTGCATGTGTTAGCAACCGCCTCAGATGACCTTATGAGTGGGGCTCTTCATTTGGATTTCTGGCATCTTCAAGCCACCATGACCTCAGTTAACTTCACAGGTGTGGTTGGCACTCCAATCGATGAACAATCATTCTGTTGATAGTTGGAATTAAAATAAACCTTACCTTTCATAAATATCTCCTCTCGTTTTAGTTTTTCACATATCAGTTGGAACCTGTGGGGTGAAACTCGCAACAGAGCAAAATCATGGAGCTGGCAATGACATGCCTCAACCAGAAAACAAAACATTTAAGGGTCAAGGCTTTAACCAGACTTAAAGTAAAACAACATTCAGCTCCAGCTCGCTGGTGCGATTCCCATGTTGTGTTAGCCACCACCTCAGTTGACCTCATACGTAGGGCTCTATGCCTGGATTTCTGACGTTGTCAAGCCACCAAGACCTCACATAACTTCATAGGTTTGGTTGGTACCGGATAAAACATGACTTTATTGATGGTAAGAACTACAATAAACTTACCTATTATTGGCTTACCCTCTGGTTTTAGTTTTTTCACAGGTCAGTTAGAACTCATGGGGTGAAACCTCCTGTGATTACTGGCAACGGAGCAAACCCGTGAAACTAGCAATGGCATGTTTCAACCAAACAAAACAACATTTAAAGGTCAAAGTGCATGAACTTATAATACGTAAAGGAACACAACAGTCAGCACCAGCTCTCTGAATTGATTCCCATGTTGTGTTAGCCACCACCTCGGATGAACAACATGGGTGGGGCTCTTCATTTCGATTTCTGGCATTGTCAAGCCACCATGACTTCTGGTAACTTCGCAAACTCATTAATGATTCATAAAGTCAACTACAAATCACCGCATGTATACCACATCACATGCATGTGTTTGGACACCCAATGAAAAAACATTATATCACTCTCCAGTAAAAGTGGTATATACCACTAAAATATGCACAATGACAACTTGCACAAAATCCAGTGAATATTTATTACTCTCGTCTCCTTTTGTTTTCAAAGCCGGTATAAAAACATCGTTGATATTGAAATTATCGAGGAACGAATGTTAGATAGCAAACAATTCTAATTGGAAGTCATTGTTTATGATTTCTTTAAGAGTGATCACGCATAAGTTATTTCCAAAACTCGTGCTTCGTGTTTCATCGGGGTATCCAAACACCTGAAAAGAATAAAACGGCACTCGGCCTACGGCCTCGTGCTTCCATTTGTTTTCTCGGTGTTTGGATACCCCGATGAAGCACTCGCTCTCGTTTTGGAAAATAGGTACTTCACAGGTCTGGTTGGTAATCCAAATGATTAACAATCATTTTATTGATAGTTAGATTTACAATAAACCCTACCTCTCATAAATTTCTCCTTTAATTTTAGTTTTTTTTACAGGTCAGTCGGAACCCGTGGGGTAAAACCTGCAATACTCAACAGAGCAAAATCATGGAGCTGGCAAAAGACATGCCTCAACCAGAAAACACAACATTAAAGGGTCAAGGCTTACACCAGACCTAAAGGAACACCAACATTCCACTCCAAGCTGCCTGAACGGATTCCCATGTTGTGTTAGCCACCACCTCAGATGACCTCATACGTAGGGCTCCCATGTCTGGCTTTATGGTATTGTCAAACCACCATGACTTCAGATAACTTCAAAAGTCTGATTTGTACTCCAGAAAACAAACAGAGAATTATATTAACATTTAGAATTAAAATAATTAAAACTTATCTTTCACTGGCATCTCATGTGGTTAAAGTTTCAGGGTTTTTCACAGGTCAGTTTGAACCTGGGGGTGAAACCTCCTGCAATTTATAATACTGACAACAAAGCAAACCCATGGATCTAGCAATGACATGTCTCAACCAGGTACTTATAAGACCTAAGGGAACACAGGCAGTCAGCTTCAGCTCTCTGAAGTGATTCTCATGTTATGTTAGCCAGCATATCAAATGACCTAATATAATAATAATAATAATAATAATAATAATAATAATAATAATAATAATAATAAGAAGAAGAAGAAGAGAAGAAGAAGAAGAAAAAGAAGAAGAAGAAGAAGAAGAAGAAGAAGAAGAAGAAGAAGAAGAAGAAGAAGAAGAAGAATAACAATAAGAATAACAATAACAATAACAATAAAACTAACAATATACGATAACGGCTAACGATACAGAAAATGATAATGATAATAATAGTAATGAATAATACATAGCTTACATAGCGCAACGCTTCTTATAGATGAAGCGGCGCTTTACGAAAAGGTAATATAAAATAAAATTAATCAAATATTTAACAAATAAAAGAAGCCTAAGCCGTGTATTACACTGTAATAAAACACGATGGTTCGTGTTTTCTACATTTCTCGAGTGTTCATCAAATGACTGGAGTGTTTTAATCACAGTGTAATACACGGCTTAGGTTTCTTCATTTGCTTTAAAATATAGATTTTACGCGCGCAAAACAATATAACACGCCTTTTCTATGTTTTATACTCTGATAAAACATGGGTTTTTGACCAATCAAAGCGCGCGCAGGGTCCTATCTATATTTTAAAATGGAATAAAACACGTAGTAAAAATCAATGAAATAAAAACTTCAACTGCCTAAAGAGATGAGTTTTAAGTTTAGACTTAAACGTTTGTAGGTGTTCCACTTGTCTCATATTGTCTGGCAGGGCATTCCACAGAGTATGGGAGCCCTGTGAGAGAACGCTCTATATCCATATCTTTCAAGGTTGTATTTATGTACAACTGGGAGTTTTCAAGGTCGCCGTGTCTCATTCAAAGCTGTAATGACGCAGTTTACCTTTAAATTCGCTAAAGAAACTTTTGAAAGCCACGTGACTCGGGGCCTTCTATCAGAAGTCTACCAATGTGAAAGGGAAAATAGATATATGTTATTGGCCGGCTGGGAGGTCCGTATAGGGAAAAACTGTGACCGAGGTCTTGAAAATGCTGCCCGAGGCCGCAGGCCGAGGGCAGCATTTTCAAGCCCGAGGTCACAGTTTTTCCCTATACGGACCGACCCTAAGCCGGCCAATAACATTTTTATCTTTTTTTTCTTGCCGTAAACTGGCTTACAAGTGCGTTTGTTTACGCAACTTTGCCATTGAATCGGCTTACGCGCCGTCTACAAACCATTCGCAAAAAATCTAACGAGCGAAAGAACGAGTAAATCAGATACTATACGAAGAAAGATGTATTAAAGAACAGAATTATTTCGAACTACTATATGTTAGTGCATTTAGTTCCCTAGTTAAGGTCTCCAAAATTGTTTTCCAGGTGTGAATTTTTGTTCAAAGTTTGAAGTTGTACTTCAAAAACAGTTTTTGTCGATCATTGCGAATCACTCGACTGAATTAGACTTTTCTACCGTAAATTGAGTAGCAGATAACGAGAAAATTCGTTAAGTGTACTCCACAGCAATTCTCTGAAGTACAGCAACGATTAGAGAGGGAAACTCGACTGAAATTGACTCAGTTTTTACTTAAAACTGTACAGAGAGACACACAGGATTACGCGCCATTACAGCGCCGAGCAACAAACAACCAAACAAACTCTCACAACTTCAAAAACTTCAATCGAATTTACTTACAGTAACTTTCCTTGCCATCTAAAGGTGAATAGAGGTAAACTTGCGTTAATTCATCGTCTTTTGAAGTGTAAAAAGGGCGAAAGATTGACGATAACCGCTAATTCATTCACGAAAATAGATCAACTCGATGGATTCCGCCCGCTGTAGCGGTCCGTATGAGAGAATTCCGCCCGCTCTTGGAACCAATCAGATTGCAGGATTTGTTGAATTCCGCCCGCTCACGAGCCGAAAAAAAGATAAATGCTGAATACGTGACAACAGCAGCTCCTGATCACCTGTCCGGGTTGTTGGAAAGTCGGTTCATCTTGTGAACGCTAACACAGGATTAAAAGTTAGGCAAAGTATTATTTTTTGTACATGAAAAATGTTTTCACTGATTGTTCTGCGTAGTTTCAGAATGTTTAAACTGAAAACTGAGAGACAAACTGAATAAAAACGTTACATACTGACATCAAAATTATAGTTAATCTGCGGGCATAGCTTAACCAGGCTTTGAACAACCTGACTGCAGTCAATCAGCAACACCGTGGGAACTTTACTTTGTGTTTCATATCATGAGCTCTTACCGTATTCCAGCCATGTTTGAAATGTAGGATTAAACTCATCACAAGCCTACTGTCCCACGCCAAACTAGCCCGTCAGAGGAAAGCCTTTTTAAATAGAAAGCCATCAAGGGTATGTCTAAAACGTTTCAAAATCCAACGAATCAACATACATTGTTCAACGAGAATTTAAAAACACTTCAGTGCACATTACAGTGGCTGTAACCGCCACTGGGTCGAGAGCCTATAAAAAGGTAAGTCTGATTTTGTCTATTTGGTGCATCTCTACATTTATCTTTATTTGTTCCTCTGTTTACGGACCAAAGAGCTGAAAAAACGTGCTGTCTGCGATTTGTCATATTCAATTTCAGTGAAAAGGAACAGAACATTTTGATCCTTTAACAATCGCTGTCGAAGAAAATGTATCTGGGGAAAAATGTTCGCAGACAAACTAGCTTCTGTCCAAATTTGAGGTCAAACGAACAAATTTCCTTTGACTTGTAGTTTTCGAAAAAGACCCAAAAGATGATCTGGACGGTCAAATTTAGGGCTCATGAAAAATTCAACAATCCATTTTATATCAAAATTCTTGGTACAGTATGTTAGCCGGCTCTTCAAGCTTTAATTTTCTACAGGAGGTTTGGCATCATACAGTTAAACCTCCCTAGGATGCGAGACACCTCTCAAAGGGCTCTATATATCATATAGGTACACGGTAACCTTACTCAATTTGCAATGACAGGCTTGTACTAAAAGAGATAAGATATGTTGTGACTTGTACAATTACTATTCTGAAGCTACAGAGCTAAGGTGATGCCAAACCTAATGGCTAGGCGAAGAAGACGTCAGAGTTTGGAATTTTAAATTACGTTAAATTATAAAATTATATTATGTATTGTATTGGTTTTACTTTGAAGTCTTATTATGCATTCTTTATCCACTTTAACTTGTAGGTTAAAGGGGCTCAGTCACAGCATTTTGAGTTATTTTGAGCATCGAAAAAATTACCGTTAATTTGAAGGAAACCTGAAAATAACACTTTATAAAGATAGAAAAACATCAAAGAGATAATACTAAACCACAAAGGAACAAGGATGGGTAAGGATGGAGAAGATTGACACGGATTGCAACAACGAATTGAAAAGTTTAGCTAAACTTTTCAAACCGTTTAACCGTGACTGAGCCCCTTTAATGACGTAATAGGTATAGTAACACACGACGAAAGTGGACATCAGTAGTGTTAGTCAATTTAACAGACTTGACTTGACTTGACTTAATCCTCTTCGCTCCGACCGGAGCATGGGGCTTCCACCACAGCCTTCCATCGGACCCGATTTTTTGCAGTCCGTTTCACTCCCATGACATCCCCAAGTCCTCATATTCCTGCTGGATTGTCCTCCTCCAAGACTTCTTCCACGTCCCGATTCGGGTACGGTACTTGGGGGACAATAGCTTCGGCCTTGAAGGCGTCATAGTTTGCCCCCCTGTGTTGGTGTTTGGGCGGGTTAAAGTTACTCCCCCTTCCAGTCCTGGGGGATCGTCCGGGGCAGGTGTAGCTGTAGTGTTAGTTTCTATAACCGTCCTCATCCACTCGACGGGTGGTTAGCCCGGGGAGCTTCGCGGGCGCCTATTAGCCACAGGAATCGTTGGAGTGTCTCCACCCAATTTTCGACCTGAGTTCACCCCTACACCACGATGAGGCACCTCCGAGGAGATGGGGGCTGTGGGATCCCTGGGCGCTCCGACTTCCGTAGGGGCAATTTAACAGAGACAATGAAAATCTGTCCTTGTCTATTTCTGTAGTGCTAGCCTTGCAATCGGAATTGATTGATTGGGAGAACTATAGATTAAACTATGTATCTCTCTACTTCAAAATATCCAGAATGGGAAGAACCGTTCGTCTTGTCCCTGTGGCCGAACAAATTGCTAATTTATTACCACGCTAACAGGTAACAAGAGCACAGAGAGTCAGTGGGAAAAACAAATAGAATACTCTGTATCTACTTTAAGGCAAACTCATTTCCTATTGCTAATGGGTAAAACGTATGTTCGGGTAGACATCCCCAGTGAAACGTGGCCTACTCAGGCTAGCTACTGGCCGCGTGATCCCTGGAACCTAGACCCAAGGGCCCAGAAGTGAACGGAAGCAAGGTCACGTGGATTTTCAATAACAGGAAATGAGTCCTGATTTATTGAATTATCTTAGACCGCGGGGGTTACCCTCTTTCTTTGGAAGGGGGTACTGATTGAAAGGGGTAGTGCAACCCACTTCCCAAAACCATTACTCTAATTATGACCAAAATCTGCGATATTTGCTACCCTATTTATGACCGTTGCGGCTGGCACATTTGTCTTATACATATGAATGGCTTTTGTTGATGCTCTTATTGATAATGATGAAACTGTAGCTTCTTCAAAAAATATACCCAATTTAAGACTACAGTGCTAAAACCATATCCTATTCATGATCAAAATGGCTGAAATTGATACCCTAACCATGACCAAAACGGCTAAAAACCCTACTCTATTGGGACGGACAACCTGTAGTAACCCCCCCCCCCCCCTTCACCTATCTTTATTGTTCTCATCGGCCATCCAAGGTGCCATTATTTTCTTTATTTTTTCAATGTGTGTCCTTCACAATGTCAGCAGGTCAGTGCTTCTATTGGAAAAATCAGTTATGGATAGCCAGAGTGATTTCAGAAGTCTTTATAAATCACAGAAATCACTATTAAAATAATGAGAGTTCCTAGGTCAGAGTGTACGGTGGATTAAGCTAGAAGAACGAGCCATTGTTAGTCTTCCGTATTCAAGCATGCCGCATTGATCAGTTTTTCAATTGCAATAAATAGTCTGACCTTGGCAATACGTGAACGAGCCGCTTTTTTTCCATTGTTTGTGTCTCACACTTGATTAGTTTCAATCGCTGCGATAACAGTACTATTCGCTGATACAACACGCACATATTTCCGTTCGTATTTCGTGCGTCGCGTAAACTTGGCATTGGGGCGCTTCCCTCTTATAAAACCAACAAGAATATGTTGGCAATAGATTCGACAGCCGATATCCTGCTTCTGCTTCTTCCGATTATTTCCATTGTTTGTCTTTGGTTTCTTATTTACGGAAGGAGAGAAAAACTGACTTATCCTCCAGGGCCGTGCGGCCTTCCTATTCTTGGAAATCTACCTCAGCTTGGTTCAACACCACACATTAGATTAACCGAGCTTGGCAAAGTCTACGGAGATGTGTTTTCCGTGAGGCTTGGTTCACGAGAAGCAGTCGTTTTAAACAGCGGAGAGGTGGTTAGACAAGCCCTGTTGCAAAACTCTAAACGGTTCTCCGATCGACCACCGATGTCCGCGTCTGAAATACGAGATGTTCGGAAATTCAGCATTGTCTTTGGAGAATACTGCCCCTCTCAAGTTCTCAAGAAGAGGTGCGCCTTAAAAGCAATCCACCAAGTTGTGCTCAACAACATGGGACATTTCAACAAAATCGTTCACGATGCATTTCTAGATTTCAAAGCAGACCTAGTCAACAAAGAAGTGCAAACCTTCAAGCCGTCCATTCATCTGAAGTTAGCTGTTATAAAAATTATCTTCAACTTCACTTTCGGAGAGGGTGATCGTAATCACCAGCTTTCGGAAGAACTGCAAAAACTTGTAATCGACTCTGACGAATTTACCGAAAGCAGCGCTGCTAGCGGCTTAGTGGATTTTCTTCCTTGGGTTAAACCCTTTCTTCGGAAGCAGATTGCTACAGTGGAACACTCAGTGGAAGCGTTGATTGATTTCGTGGACAAAGTGTACACTTTCCGTAAACAGCAAGCTGCGAACGACTCTTGTATTGCATTTTGCGTTACGAAGCTCTGGGAAAAGGCAAAGAGGAAACACAACGAGGAGGTAAACATGAATTTAGTGGTGGAAGAACAAAACGGTCTCTTTTATTCATCACCAAAAGGCAAACCAGTCGACAATGGTTCCGAGGAAATTGTCAAAATGATATCAGCTGACGTGTTTGGCGCTGGCCTGGAGACGGTTTCCAATGCCCTAAGCTGGGCCATGGCTTACATCGTAAACAGCCCGAAGATTCAGCAAAGCCTTCATCGAGAGTTGGATAGTGCTGTTGGGAGGCTCCGCCTTCCCACCATCCAGGATAAGCCAAACATGCCTCTTATGCAAGCTACAGTGTTGGAGGTTCTTCGGATTACTTCCTTAGTACCACTTGCTTTGCCTCATCAAACCTCAGAGGAAACAAAACTATGTGGGTACGCGATCCCAAAGGCCACACTAGTCATTGTCAATCTGTGGGCAGTGAATCATGACCCTCGCGTGTTTGAGAACCCACACGTGTTTAATCCTTACAGATTCTTGAATGAGGACGGAGAGGTCTGCCAAAAGAGGACTAAGCTCCCGCTACCTTTTTCGATTGGAAGTCGTCGCTGTCTTGGAAGCACGTTAGCTAAAGCAGAGATTTTTTTGCTTCTAGCTTGTTTGTTGCAGCACTTTGAATTTTCCAGCCCTACTGGAGGCAACGTTGATTTGGAAAGTCATTTTGGACTCACTTTGCGTCCAAAACCTTTCAGTGTTTGTGCTCGGCTTCGCTGAAAAGGAGGACCTAGCAATGTTATGTCTCACGCTTCATTGCTGTTCTACGATTCACAAACACTGTGCAAATAAGCTATCTATAAAGTAAGATAGTGTGTCAGTTATTAAGTTTTCTTCTACTAGTCCAGAATGCAAGGAAGAGTCAGCACTGAGGTATATACTATTTTACTATCATGGATATTAACTTAATCTATTTCGATTCGCCAAGGCGGTTGAAAGTAAAAAAAAATGTTTAATTTTGCATCTATCACATTCTTCAATTCATGAAACTGTGGGTCAAGGTTATTATAGTTGAATGACATTTTTAAATGCATTTATCATGGCTTATGTACTCACTGGAGCTTTCTATTTTAACGTAGGAAACTATAAAGTCTGTAGGGTGTAATCAAGTGTTTATTTTATTTCTTGTATTCATAATAGGTACGACCAATCTCATGGATCGCAATGGCGATCTGCAAACGCCTTCGGCTGGAAATCTACCAAGACAAAATTAACTTTTGTAAAACGTATCAAATCTGTTTTACACTGCATAGGTAGTATTTGTAGATGGTGATATTGTTAATTTACTCACAGGTTTTTCAGTTCAAAGGAAACAAGGCGTCGAAGTTCAATGGAAAAAATCTCGAAAACGCGACAGTGTTGTATTAAAAAAATTTGGATCTCCATAGGAGGCGTGTCATTCACGCGTAAGCACGTCACAAACCGCACTTTGAGTTGTTTGTTACGGATTTCAGTTGACTCGGTCAAGGTGACTGGGCTTGCTTGACTGACTTTAAATCTAGCATACATGAAATGGTCTACAGAGACCTGAACTCTCCAGAAAAATGTGGTGTAATAGATTAGTCCAGTAAAAATGTTTTACTTAACAAAGAAAAGGCATCTTTTGCAAAGGAAAAAAATTCAAACGTTTTCTGATCACGAGGCGAAAAGAAAGTAACAAAAGCGAAAATCAACCATCAGGAAAAGCAATTTAGGTGTTATAGCTACGTAATTATGTTGGCTTTGAATTTAAGATCTTAACGAACAAGATTTTCTCTTGACTTTAAAAACCTTAGGAAGAAGGTTTCAATCGGGCTAGAAGTTTTTGTTATATGGGGTTGCTGAAACAATTCACAACAATATGCGATTTAATTTTCCACTTTAACACTGTATGAGAACCTTAAACTATAACGCTCGGTCACAATCCGGGATGAAAAACCCGAACTTAAACTCTCACATGAGTAAATAAGCACCAGTTATTTTTCGCACTAATGCAATATAATTACCGAGTAAAAAAGGACCAAATATACGTCCAATATATGTTGACCTTGTTATCAACTTGTCATTAGTAGTCAGCTATTGTAACATTGTATTATTATAACAATAGAAGCAGAAAGGTACACCGTGTCTCATTCGATTGTGTGCAGATAATTTCACAATGCACTTACTTAATGGACTTTCTTGTGATCTAAACAGCGACCTGAATCGATGTGTATTTTCTTGCGGAACTTGTACACTTTGTCCATCGAAACCAAAACCAAGTCACTCGAATCATTGTTACTTTAAGAAAGCTTGTTCCTCCGTGGCTGACTCCATTCATCCCATTATTCGTGATCAACAATTGTCAACAAAAACAACACAATATTGATGGTCTTATTTAAGTGGGACTCAGGATTCAATAAACACTACATACTCTAGATTGCCAGACCACTTAGAAATAGTCGAATAATAGAAAGTGCTTCCAAATGGTTTTAGGTTTTTGGCACAGTAAGGGACAAAACTGGGGTAAAGTTCTTTTTCCTCAGGTGCCTTTGCTGCACACGTGTTGAATTCGCCGATTGTTTTGATCATCCAATGTATTTTCGTTCCTTCAATATTTAAACATTATGGAAATGTATGTAACACGACTTGAATCGTGCAATTACCACGAAAGCTAACAGCACCCATATCATGTTTTTGTTTTCGTTGTTTAAGCCCCAAACAAAATTTCATTCTCCAATACAAGAAGAACTTGTTATCTCAAAGATCATGTGAGCGAACTGCGGACGCGTTCACGGTTTTAAAAAGGCGTCGATAAAAGCGGGAACATGGAACATTCCAGAACATCCCGGAACAAGGAAATATTATCATAAATGAGAAATGTTCCCGGAATGTTCCATGTTACAGGTTTTATCGACGGCCGTTTCGGGTTAAAAAACGCGTAAAATCTATTTCACGCCTAAGTAATTAATAAACATTTAGAGTTGTTTGTAACCGAATTCAGTTATCTCGGTCAAGGTGACTGGGCTTGCTTGACTGACTTTAAATCTAGCATATTTGAAATAGTCTACAGAGAGCTGAACTCTCCAGAAAAATGTGGCGCAATAGATGAAGTCCACTAAAAATGTTTTTCTGTTGGAATAAAGAAAAGGCACCTATTCCAAACGAAAAAAACAAACGTTTACTGTGGCGAAAAAATAAGAACAAAGCGACAAAAAGTCATCAGGAAAAGCATTCTTAGGTCTTACTAAATTATGGTGACATTCTTTTGGCCTTGAAAACCCTATGACCGAAAGCTTTAATGGAGCTGGAAGTTGTTTTCCTTTTTCAGTTTTATTGGGTTGTCTAAAACGAAGCATAACATTATCCGATTTTACATTTTTACACGGTATTAACTGCCGGATTCAACTACCTTCGTCTCAATGTAGAAAAAAACTAACTTTTATTCTCATAGGAGTAAATAAGCACCAGTTATTGCCCGAGCTAGGAAATATATTTACTTTCAAAACAATTGCCGAGTTAAATAGCATCGAATATTCGTCAACGTTCATACCTTGAACTTGTTCCTTGCTTATTATGTGCAGTCAGCTATTGTAACATTTTGTTATTTTTACAATGGCAGCAGCAAGGTACACCGTGTCTCATTCGATTGTGTCCATGCAGATAACTGCACGATGCGCT
>JAHPZR010016449.1:0-15317 GCA_019787425.1 Platygyra sinensis | reverse complement strand
CGTTACATACTGACATCAAAATTATAGTTAATCTGCGGGCATAGCTTAACCAGGCTTTGAACAACCTGACTGCAGTCAATCAGCAACACCGTGGGAACTTTACTTTGTGTTTCATATCATGAGCTCTTACCGTATTCCAGCCATGTTTGAAATGTAGGATTAAACTCATCACAAGCCTACTGTCCCACGCCAAACTAGCCCGTCAGAGGAAAGCCTTTTTAAATAGAAAGCCATCAAGGGTATGTCTAAAAAGTTTCAAAATCCAACGAATCAACATACATTGTTCAACGAGAATTTAAAAACACTTCAGTGCACATTACAGTGGCTGTAACCGCCACTGGGTCGAGAGCCTAGAAAAAGGTAAGTCTGATTTTGTCTATTTGGTGCATCTCTACATTTATCTTTATTTGTTCCTCTGTTTACGGACCAAAGAGCTGAAAAAACGTGCTGTCTGCGATTTGTCATATTCAATTTCAGTGAAAAGGAACAGAACATTTTGATCCTTTAACAATCGCTGTCGAAGAAAATGTATCTGGGGAAAAATGTTCGCAGACAAACTAGCTTCTGTCCAAATTTGAGGTCAAACGAACAAATTTCCTTTGACTTGTAGTTTTCGAAAAAGACCCAAAAGATGATCTGGACGGTCAAATTTAGGGCTCATGAAAAATTCAACAATCCATTTTATATCAAAATTCTTGGTACAGTATGTTAGCCGGCTCTTCAAGCTTTAATTTTCTACAGGAGGTTTGGCATCATACAGTTAAACCTCCCTAGGATGCGAGACACCTCTCAAAGGGCTCTATATATCATATAGGTACACGGTAACCTTACTCAATTTGCAATGACAGGCTTGTACTAAAAGAGATAAGATATGTTGTGACTTGTACAATTACTATTCTGAAGCTACAGAGCTAAGGTGATGCCAAACCTAATGGCTAGGCGAAGAAGACGTCAGAGTTTGGAATTTTAAATTACGTTAAATTATAAAATTATATTATGTATTGTATTGGTTTTACTTTGAAGTCTTATTATGCATTCTTTATCCACTTTAACTTGTAGGTTAAAGGGGCTCAGTCACAGCATTTTGAGTTATTTTGAGCATCGAAAAAATTACCGTTAATTTGAAGGAAACCTGAAAATAACACTTTATAAAGATAGAAAAACATCAAAGAGATAATACTAAACCACAAAGGAACAAGGATGGGTAAGGATGGAGAAGATTGACACGGATTGCAACAACGAATTTGAAAAGTTTAGCTAAACTTTTCAAACCGTTTAACCGTGACTGAGCCCCTTTAATGACGTAATAGGTATAGTAACACACGACGAAAGTGGACATCAGTAGTGTTAGTCAATTTAACAGACTTGACTTGACTTGACTTAATCCTCTTCGCTCCGACCGGAGCATGGGGCTTCCACCACAGCCTTCCATCGGACCCGATTTTTTGCAGTCCGTTTCACTCCCATGACATCCCCAAGTCCTCATATTCCTGCTGGATTGTCCTCCTCCAAGACTTCTTCCACGTCCCGATTCGGGTACGGTACTTGGGGGACAATAGCTTCGGCCTTGAAGGCGTCATAGTTTGCCCCCTGTGTTGGTGTTTGGGCGGGTTAAAGTTACTCCCCCTTCCAGTCCTGGGGGATCGTCCGGGGCAGGTGTAGCTGTAGTGTTAGTTTCTATAACCGTCCTCATCCACTCGACGGGTGGTTAGCCCGGGGAGCTTCGCGGGCGCCTATTAGCCACAGGAATCGTTGGAGTGTCTCCACCCAATTTTCGACCTGAGTTCACCCCTACACCACGATGAGGCACCTCCGAGGAGATGGGGGCTGTGGGATCCCTGGGCGCTCCGACTTCCGTAGGGGCAATTTAACAGAGACAATGAAATCTGTCCTTGTCTATTTCTGTAGTGCTAGCCTTGCAATCGGAATTGATTGATTGGGAGAACTATAGATTAAACTATGTATCTCTCTACTTCAAAATATCCAGAATGGGAAGAACCGTTCGTCTTGTCCCTGTGGCCGAACAAATTGCTAATTTATTACCACGCTAACAGGTAACAAGAGCACAGAGAGTCAGTGGGAAAAACAAATAGAATACTCTGTATCTACTTTAAGGCAAACTCATTTCCTATTGCTAATGGGTAAAACGTATGTTCGGGTAGACATCCCCAGTGAAACGTGGCCTACTCAGGCTAGCTACTGGCCGCGTGATCCCTGGAACCTAGACCCAAGGGCCCAGAAGTGAACGGAAGCAAGGTCACGTGGATTTTCAATAACAGGAAATGAGTCCTGATTTATTGAATTATCTTAGACCGCGGGGGTTACCCTCTTTCTTTGGAAGGGGGTACTGATTGAAAGGGGTAGTGCAACCCACTTCCCAAAACCATTACTCTAATTATGACCAAAATCTGCGATATTTGCTACCCTATTTATGACCGTTGCGGCTGGCACATTTGTCTTATACATATGAATGGCTTTTGTTGATGCTCTTATTGATAATGATGAAACTGTAGCTTCTTCAAAAAATATACCCAATTTAAGACTACAGTGCTAAAACCATATCCTATTCATGATCAAAATGGCTGAAATTGATACCCTAACCATGACCAAAACGGCTAAAAACCCTACTCTATTGGGACGGACAACCTGTAGTAACCCCCCCCCCCCCCTTCACCTATCTTTATTGTTCTCATCGGCCATCCAAGGTGCCATTATTTTCTTTATTTTTTCAATGTGTGTCCTTCACAATGTCAGCAGGTCAGTGCTTCTATTGGAAAAATCAGTTATGGATAGCCAGAGTGATTTCAGAAGTCTTTATAAATCACAGAAATCACTATTAAAATAATGAGAGTTCCTAGGTCAGAGTGTACGGTGGATTAAGCTAGAAGAACGAGCCATTGTTAGTCTTCCGTATTCAAGCATGCCGCATTGATCAGTTTTTCAATTGCAATAAATAGTCTGACCTTGGCAATACGTGAACGAGCCGCTTTTTTTCCATTGTTTGTGTCTCACACTTGATTAGTTTCAATCGCTGCGATAACAGTACTATTCGCTGATACAACACGCACATATTTCCGTTCGTATTTCGTGCGTCGCGTAAACTTGGCATTGGGGCGCTTCCCTCTTATAAAACCAACAAGAATATGTTGGCAATAGATTCGACAGCCGATATCCTGCTTCTGCTTCTTCCGATTATTTCCATTGTTTGTCTTTGGTTTCTTATTTACGGAAGGAGAGAAAAACTGACTTATCCTCCAGGGCCGTGCGGCCTTCCTATTCTTGGAAATCTACCTCAGCTTGGTTCAACACCACACATTAGATTAACCGAGCTTGGCAAAGTCTACGGAGATGTGTTTTCCGTGAGGCTTGGTTCACGAGAAGCAGTCGTTTTAAACAGCGGAGAGGTGGTTAGACAAGCCCTGTTGCAAAACTCTAAACGGTTCTCCGATCGACCACCGATGTCCGCGTCTGAAATACGAGATGTTCGGAAATTCAGCATTGTCTTTGGAGAATACTGCCCCTCTCAAGTTCTCAAGAAGAGGTGCGCCTTAAAAGCAATCCACCAAGTTGTGCTCAACAATATGGGACATTTCAACAAAATCGTTCACGATGCATTTCTAGATTTCAAAGCAGACCTAGTCACAAAGAAGTGCAAACCTTCAAGCCGTCCATTCATCTGAAGTTAGCTGTTATAAAAATTATCTTCAACTTCACTTTCGGAGAGGGTGATCGTAATCACCAGCTTTCGGAAGAACTGCAAAAACTTGTAATCGACTCTGACGAATTTACCGAAAGCAGCGCTGCTAGCGGCTTAGTGGATTTTCTTCCTTGGGTTAAACCCTTTCTTCGGAAGCAGATTGCTACAGTGGAACACTCAGTGGAAGCGTTGATTGATTTCGTGGACAAAGTGTACACTTTCCGTAAACAGCAAGCTGCGAACGACTCTTGTATTGCATTTTGCGTTACGAAGCTCTGGGAAAAGGCAAAGAGGAAACACAACGAGGAGGTAAACATGAATTTAGTGGTGGAAGAACAAAACGGTCTCTTTTATTCATCACCAAAAGGCAAACCAGTCGACAATGGTTCCGAGGAAATTGTCAAAATGATATCAGCTGACGTGTTTGGCGCTGGCCTGGAGACGGTTTCCAATGCCCTAAGCTGGGCCATGGCTTACATCGTAAACAGCCCGAAGATTCAGCAAAGCCTTCATCGAGAGTTGGATAGTGCTGTTGGGAGGCTCCGCCTTCCCACCATCCAGGATAAGCCAAACATGCCTCTTATGCAAGCTACAGTGTTGGAGGTTCTTCGGATTACTTCCTTAGTACCACTTGCTTTGCCTCATCAAACCTCAGAGGAAACAAAACTATGTGGGTACGCGATCCCAAAGGCCACACTAGTCATTGTCAATCTGTGGGCAGTGAATCATGACCCTCGCGTGTTTGAGAACCCACACGTGTTTAATCCTTACAGATTCTTGAATGAGGACGGAGAGGTCTGCCAAAAGAGGACTAAGCTCCCGCTACCTTTTTCGATTGGAAGTCGTCGCTGTCTTGGAAGCACGTTAGCTAAAGCAGAGATTTTTTTGCTTCTAGCTTGTTTGTTGCAGCACTTTGAATTTTCCAGCCCTACTGGAGGCAACGTTGATTTGGAAAGTCATTTTGGACTCACTTTGCGTCCAAAACCTTTCAGTGTTTGTGCTCGGCTTCGCTGAAAAGGAGGACCTAGCAATGTTATGTCTCACGCTTCATTGCTGTTCTACGATTCACAAACACTGTGCAAATAAGCTATCTATAAAGTAAGATAGTGTGTCAGTTATTAAGTTTTCTTCTACTAGTCCAGAATGCAAGGAAGAGTCAGCACTGAGGTATATACTATTTTACTATCATGGATATTAACTTAATCTATTTCGATTCGCCAAGGCGGTTGAAAGTAAAAAAAAATGTTTAATTTTGCATCTATCACATTCTTCAATTCATGAAACTGTGGGTCAAGGTTATTATAGTTGAATGACATTTTTAAATGCATTTATCATGGCTTATGTACTCACTGGAGCTTTCTATTTTAACGTAGGAAACTATAAAGTCTGTAGGGTGTAATCAAGTGTTTATTTTATTTCTTGTATTCATAATAGGTACGACCAATCTCATGGATCGCAATGGCGATCTGCAAACGCCTTCGGCTGGAAATCTACCAAGACAAAATTAACTTTTGTAAAACGTATCAAATCTGTTTTACACTGCATAGGTAGTATTTGTAGATGGTGATATTGTTAATTTACTCACAGGTTTTTCAGTTCAAAGGAAACAAGGCGTCGAAGTTCAATGGAAAAAATCTCGAAAACGCGACAGTGTTGTATTAAAAAAATTTGGATCTCCATAGGAGGCGTGTCATTCACGCGTAAGCACGTCACAAACCGCACTTTGAGTTGTTTGTTACGGATTTCAGTTGACTCGGTCAAGGTGACTGGGCTTGCTTGACTGACTTTAAATCTAGCATACATGAAATGGTCTACAGAGACCTGAACTCTCCAGAAAAATGTGGTGTAATAGATTAGTCCAGTAAAAATGTTTTACTTAACAAAGAAAAGGCATCTTTTGCAAAGGAAAAAAATTCAAACGTTTTCTGATCACGAGGCGAAAAGAAAGTAACAAAAGCGAAAATCAACCATCAGGAAAAGCAATTTAGGTGTTATAGCTACGTAATTATGTTGGCTTTGAATTTAAGATCTTAACGAACAAGATTTTCTCTTGACTTTAAAAACCTTAGGAAGAAGGTTTCAATCGGGCTAGAAGTTTTTGTTATATGGGGTTGCTGAAACAATTCACAACAATATGCGATTTAATTTTCCACTTTAACACTGTATGAGAACCTTAAACTATAACGCTCGGTCACAATCCGGGATGAAAAACCCGAACTTAAACTCTCACATGAGTAAATAAGCACCAGTTATTTTTCGCACTAATGCAATATAATTACCGAGTAAAAAAGGACCAAATATACGTCCAATATATGTTGACCTTGTTATCAACTTGTCATTAGTAGTCAGCTATTGTAACATTGTATTATTATAACAATAGAAGCAGAAAGGTACACCGTGTCTCATTCGATTGTGTGCAGATAATTTCACAATGCACTTACTTAATGGACTTTCTTGTGATCTAAACAGCGACCTGAATCGATGTGTATTTTCTTGCGGAACTTGTACACTTTGTCCATCGAAACCAAAACCAAGTCACTCGAATCATTGTTACTTTAAGAAAGCTTGTTCCTCCGTGGCTGACTCCATTCATCCCATTATTCGTGATCAACAATTGTCAACAAAAACAACACAATATTGATGGTCTTATTTAAGTGGGACTCAGGATTCAATAAACACTACATACTCTAGATTGCCAGACCACTTAGAAATAGTCGAATAATAGAAAGTGCTTCCAAATGGTTTTAGGTTTTTGGCACAGTAAGGGACAAAACTGGGGTAAAGTTCTTTTTCCTCAGGTGCCTTTGCTGCACACGTGTTGAATTCGCCGATTGTTTTGATCATCCAATGTATTTTCGTTCCTTCAATATTTAAACATTATGGAAATGTATGTAACACGACTTGAATCGTGCAATTACCACGAAAGCTAACAGCACCCATATCATGTTTTTGTTTTCGTTGTTTAAGCCCCAAACAAAATTTCATTCTCCAATACAAGAAGAACTTGTTATCTCAAAGATCATGTGAGCGAACTGCGGACGCGTTCACGGTTTTAAAAAGGCGTCGATAAAAGCGGGAACATGGAACATTCCAGAACATCCCGGAACAAGGAAATATTATCATAAATGAGAAATGTTCCCGGAATGTTCCATGTTACAGGTTTTATCGACGGCCGTTTCGGGTTAAAAAACGCGTAAAATCTATTTCACGCCTAAGTAATTAATAAACATTTAGAGTTGTTTGTAACCGAATTCAGTTATCTCGGTCAAGGTGACTGGGCTTGCTTGACTGACTTTAAATCTAGCATATTTGAAATAGTCTACAGAGAGCTGAACTCTCCAGAAAAATGTGGCGCAATAGATGAAGTCCACTAAAAATGTTTTTCTGTTGGAATAAAGAAAAGGCACCTATTCCAAACGAAAAAAACAAACGTTTACTGTGGCGAAAAAAATAAGAACAAAGCGACAAAAAGTCATCAGGAAAAGCATTCTTAGGTCTTACTAAATTATGGTGACATTCTTTTGGCCTTGAAAACCCTATGACCGAAAGCTTTAATGGAGCTGGAAGTTGTTTTCCTTTTTCAGTTTTATTGGGTTGTCTAAAACGAAGCATAACATTATCCGATTTTACATTTTTACACGGTATTAACTGCCGGATTCAACTACCTTCGTCTCAATGTAGAAAAAAACTAACTTTTATTCTCATAGGAGTAAATAAGCACCAGTTATTGCCCGAGCTAGGAAATATATTTACTTTCAAAACAATTGCCGAGTTAAATAGCATCGAATATTCGTCAACGTTCATACCTTGAACTTGTTCCTTGCTTATTATGTGCAGTCAGCTATTGTAACATTTTGTTATTTTTACAATGGCAGCAGCAAGGTACACCGTGTCTCATTCGATTGTGTCCATGCAGATAACTGCACGATGCGCTTATTTAAAGGGGCTCAGTCACGGCATCTTGAGCTATTTTGAACATCGAAAAAAATAACCGTTAAATTGAAGGAAACCTAACAATAACACTTTATAAAGATAGAAAAACATCAAAGAGATAATAATAAACCATAAAGGAACAAGGATGGTTGAGGATGGAGAAGATTGACACGGATTGCAAACGACGAATTTGAAAAGTTTAGCTAAGCTTTTCAAACGTGACTGAGCCCCTTTAATGGATTTTCTTATAATCTGAAAAGTGACCTGAAGCGATGTGGCCGGCTTTCTTACGAAAATACGCTTTGTCCATCTTCAACAAAAAGTAGCCGAGTCACTATTACTTAGAAACGTATGTTACTCTATCCATCGTCGTCAACAGTTGTCAACAAACGCAACACAAGATTGATTGAATTATTTAACAAGAGACTTAGAATTCAGTAAACACTCGATCCTCTAGAAAGCTAGACCTCCGAAGTGGAAATAGTGGAATGAATGGCATCTCTTCATACAGTTTAAAATTTTTGGCACAGTGAAGCATAAAATATTGAAATATTTTCAGGTGTAAAGCTCTTTTTCATGAGGTGCCCTTGCTGCACCCGTGTTGTATTTTCATCCCTTTCAAAATATCAGCAGCACGGACGTATATAAATAACTGGGGATATAAATGCATTTGGGCGTTGGGAAATAGAAAGTCAATCCGATATCTTCCGTTAATAAACAATATTTCACGCAGTTACTACGGAAGCTAGTAGAAGGCTGTACAGTCACCTAGTTATTACACTAGATTATGTCTTCCATGATCATGGCTCTTTAAACTCCAAACACCCTAATTTCATTCTCCAAGACAAGAGCAACTTGTAGTTGTTACACTCAAGAGCTGTTCTCAGTACATGGATCATTTGCCAGTTAATTAATTTTGGACACAGTTTTGTCAATTTATTTTTCCTTAAAGGTTAAATTTGTAATCGAAAACATCGATCTGACGGATCATGTTAGCGAGCTGCTGAGTCCTTCAGGTTGGAATCCATACTACATTAACATTTTAAAAAGGTGTAAAATTCATTACACGCCTAAGTAAGTAATAAACACTTGGACTTGTTTGTTACCGATTTCAGTTATCTCGGTCAAGGTGATTGGGCTTGCTTGACTGACTCAACATCTAGCATACTTGAAATAGTCGACAGAAGTTTGAACTCTCCAGAAAAATGCGGCGTAATAAATGAAATGCAGTGAAAATGTTTCGCTTATGGAATAAAGTGTTATTTTTAGGTTTCCTTTCAATTTAAACGGTTATTTTTTTTCGATGTTCAAAATAACTCAAGATGCCGTGACTGAGGCCCCTTTAAATAAGCGCATCGTGCAGTTATCTGCATGGACACAATCGAATGAGACACGGTGTACCTTGCTGCTGCCATTGTTATAATAACAAAATGTTACAATAGCTGACTGCACATAATAAGCAAGGAACAAGTTCAAGGTATGAACGTTGACGAATATTCGATGCTATTTAACTCGGCAATTGTTTGAAAGTAAATATATTTCCTAGCTCGGGCAATAACTGGTGCTTATTTACTCCTATGAGAATAAAAGTTAGCTTTTTTCTACATTGAGACGAAGGTAGTTGAATCCGGCAGTTAATATCGTGGTAAAAATGTAAAATCGGATAATGTTATGCTTCGTTTTAGACAACCCAATAAAACTGAAAAAGGAAAACAACTTCCAGCTCCATTAAAGCTTTCGGTCATAGGGTTTTCAAGGCCAAAAGAATGTCACCATAATTTAGTAAGACCTAAGAATGCTTTTCCTGATGACTTTTTGTCGCTTTGTTCTTATTTTTTCGCCACAGTAAACGTTTGATTTTTTCGTTTGGAATAGGTGCCTTTTCTTTATTCCAACAGAAAAACATTTTTAGTGGACTTCATCTATTGCGCCACATTTTTCTGGAGAGTTCAGCTCTCTGTAGACTATTTCAAATATGCTAGATTTAAAGTCAGTCAAGCAAGCCCAGTCACCTTGACCGAGATAACTGAATTCGGTTACAAACAACTCTAATTGTTTAATTACTTAGGCGCGAAATAGATTTTACGCGTTTTTTAACCCAAAACGGCCGTCGATAAAACCTGTAACATGGAACATTCCGGGAACATTTCTCATTTATGATAATATTTCCTTGTTCCGGGATGTTCTGGAATGTTCTATGTTCCCGCTTTTATGGACGCCTTTTTAAAAACGTGAACGCGTCCGCAGTTCGCTCACATGATCTTTGAGATAACAAGTTCTTCTTGTATTGGAGAATGAAATTTTGTTTGGGGCTTAAACAACGAAAACAAAAACATGATATGGGTGCTGTTAGCTTTCGTGGTAATTGCACGATTCAAGTCGTGTTACATACATTTCCATAATGTTTAAATATTGAAGGAACGAAAATACATTGGATGATCAAAACAATCGGCGAATTCAACACGTGTGCAGCAAAGGCACCTGAGGAAAAAGAACTTTACCCCAGTTTTGTCCCTTACTGTGCCAAAAACCTAAAACCATTTGGAAGCACTTTCAATTATTCGACTTTTCTAAGTGGTCTGGCAATCTAGAGTATGTAGTAGTGTTTATTGAATCCTGAGTCCCACTTAAATAAGACCATAGATACTGTGTTGTTTTTGTTGACAATTGTTGATCACGAATAATGGGATGAATGGAGTCAGCCACGGAGGAGCAAGCTTTCTTAAAGTAACAATGATTCGAGTGACTTGGTTTTGGTTTCGATGGACAAAGTGTACAAGTTCCGCAAGAAAATACACATCGATTCAGGTCGCTGTTTAGATCACAAGAAAGTCCATTAAGTAAGTGCATTGTGAAATTATCTGCACACAATCGAATGAGACACGGTGTACCTTTCTGCTTCTATTGTTATAATAATACAATGTTACAATAGCTGACTACTAATGACAAGTTGATAACAAGGTCAACATATATTGGACGTATATTTGGTCCTTTTTTACTCGGTAATTATATTGCATTAGTGCGAAAAATAACTGGTGCTTATTTACTCATGTGAGAGTTTAAGTTCGGGTTTTTCATCCCGGATTGTGACCGAGCGTTATAGTTTAAGGTTCTGATACAGTGTTAAAGTGGAAAATTAAATCGCATATTGTTGTGAATTGTTTCAGCAACCCCATATAACAAAAACTTCTAGCCCGATTGAAACCTTCTTCCTAAGGTTTTTAAGGTCAAGAGAAAATCTTGTTCGTTAAGATCTTAAATTCAAGCCAACATAATTACGTAGCTATAACACCTAAATTGCTTTCCTGATGGTTGATTTTCGCTTTTGTTACTTTCTTTTCGCCTCGTGATCAGAAAACGTTTGAATTTTTTTCCTTTGCAAAAGATGCCTTTCCTTGTTAAGTAAAACATTTTTACTGGACTAATCTATTACACCACATTTTTCTGGAGAGTTCAGCTCTCTGTAGACCATTTCATGTATGCTAGATTTAAAGTCAGTCAAGCAAGCCCAGTCACCTTGACCGAGTCAACTGAAATCCGTAACAAACAACTCAAAGTGCTGTTTGTGACGTGCTTACGCGTGAATGACACGCCTCCTATGGAGCTCCAAATTTTTTTAATACAACACTGTCGCGTTTTCGAGATTTTTTCCATTGAACTTCGACGCCTTGTTTCCTTTGAACTGAAAAACCTGTGAGTGAATTAACATTATCACCATCTACAGATACTACCTGTGCAGTGTAAAACAGATTTGATAACGTTTTACAAAGTTTATTTTGTCTCTGGTAGATTTCCAGCCGAAGGGGTTTGCAGATCGCCATTGCGATCCGTGAGATTGGTCGTACCTATTATGAATACAAGAAATAAAATAAACACTTGATTACACCCTACAGACTTTATAGTTTCCTACGTTAAAATAGAAAGCTCCAGTGAGTACATAAGCCATGATAAATGCATTTAAAAATGTCATTCAACTATAATAACCTTGACCCACAGTTTCATGAATTGAAGAATGTGATAGATGCAAAATTAAACATTTTTTTTTACTTTCAACCGCCTTGGCGAATCGAAATAGATTAAGTTAATATCCATGATAGTAAAATAGTATATACCTCAGTGCTGACTCTTCCTTGCATTCTGGACTAGTAGAAGAAAACTTAATAACTGACACACTATCTTACTTTATAGATAGCTTATTTGCACAGTGTTTGTGAATCGTAGAACAGCAATGAAGCGTGAGACATAACATTGCTAGGTCCTCCTTTTCAGCGAAGCCGAGCACAAACACTGAAAGGTTTTGGACGCAAAGTGAGTCCAAAATGACTTTCCAAATCAACGTTGCCTCCAGTAGGGCTGGAAAATTCAAAGTGCTGCAACAAACAAGCTAGCAGCAAAAAAATCTCTGCTTTAGCTAACGTGCTTCCAAGACAGCGACGACTTCCAATCGAAAAAGGTAGCGGGAGCTTAGTCCTCTTTTGGCAGACCTCTCCGTCCTCATTCAAGAATCTGTAAGGATTAAACACGTGTGGGTTCTCAAACACGCGAGGGTCATGATTCACTGCCCACAGATTGACAATGACTAGTGTGGCCTTTGGGATCGTCGTACCCACATAGTTTTGTTTCCTCTGAGGTTTGATGAGGCAAAGCAAGTGGTACTAAGGAAGTAATCCGAAGAACCTCCAACACTGTAGCTTGCATAAGAGGCATGTTTGGCTTATCCTGGATGGTGGGAAGGCGGAGCCTCCCAACAGCACTATCCAACTCTCGATGAAGGCTTTGCTGAATCTTCGGGCTGTTTACGATGTAAGCCATGGCCCAGCTTAGGGCATTGGAAACCGTCTCCAGGCCAGCGCCAAACACGTCAGCTGATATCATTTTGACAATTTCCTCGGAACCATTGTCGACTGGTTTGCCTTTTGGTGATGAATAAAAGAGATCGTTTGTTCTTCCACCACTAAATTCATGTTTACCTCCTCGTTGTGTTTCCTCTTTGCCTTTTCCCAGAGCTTCGTAACGCAAAATGCAATACAAGAGTCGTTCGCAGCTTGCTGTTTACGGGAAGTGTACACTTTGTCCACGAAATCAATCAACGCTTCCACTGAGTGTTCCACTGTAGCAATCTGCTTCCGAAGAAAGGGTTTAACCCAAGGAAGAAAATCCACTAAGCCGCTAGCAGCGCTGCTTTCGGTAAATTCGTCAGAGTCGATTACAAGTTTTTGCAGTTCTTCCGAAAGCTGGTGATTACGATCACCCTCTCCGAAAGTGAAGTTGAAGATAATTTTTATAACAGCTAACTTCAGATGAATGGACGGCTTGAAGGTTTGCACTTCTTTGTAAACTAGGTCTGCTTTGAAATCTAGAATGCATCGTGAACGATTTTGTTGAAATGTCCCATGTTGTTGAGCACAACTTGGTGGATTGCTTTTAAGGCGCACCTCTTCTTGAGAACTTGAGAGGGGCAGTATTCTCCAAAGACAATGCTGAATTTCCGAACATCTCGTATTTCAGACGCGGACATCGGTGGTCGATCGGAGAACCGTTTAGAGTTTTGCAACAGGGCTTGTCTAACCACCTCTCCGCTGTTTAAAAACGACTGCTTCTCGTGAACCAAGCCTCACGGAAAACACATCTCCGTAGACTTTGCCAAGCTCGGTTAATCTAATGTGTGGTGTTGAACCAAGCTGAGGTAGATTTCCAAGAATAGGAAGGCCCCACGGCCCTGGAGGATAAGTCAGTTTTTCTCTCCTTCCGTAAATAAGAAACCAAAGACAAACAATGGAAATAATCGGAAGAAGCAGAAGCAGAATATCGGCTGTCGAATCTATTGCCAACATATTCTTGTTGGTTTTATAAGAGGTAAGCGCCCCAATGCCAAGTTTACGCGACGCACGAAATACGAACGGAAATATGTGCGTGTTGTATCAGCGAATAGTACTGTTATCGCAGCGATTGAAACTAATCAAGTGTGAGACACAAACAATGGAAAAAAAAGCGGCTCGTTCACGTATTGCCAAGGTCAGACTATTTATTGCAATTGAAAAACTGATCAATGCGGCATGCTTGAATACGGAAGACTAACAATGGCTCGTTCTTCTAGCTCAATCCACCGTACACTCTGACCTAGGAACTCTCATTATTTTAATAGTGATTTCTGTGATTTATAAAGACTTCTGAAATCACTCTGGCTATCCATAACTGATTTTTCCAATAGAAGCACTGACCTGCTGACATTGTGAAGGACACACATTGAAAAAATAAAGAAAATAATGGCACCTTGGATGGCCGATGAGAACAATAAAGATAGTTGAAGGGGGGGGGGGGGGGGTTACTCCCTTATTTGGGCTATACAGGTTGTCCGGCCCAATAGAGTAGGGTTTTTAGCCGTTTTGGTCATGGTTAGGGTATCAATTTCAGCCATTTTGATCATGAATAGGATATGGTTTTAGCACTGTAGTCTTAAATTGGGTATATTTTTTGAAGAAGCTACAGTTTCATCATTATCAATAAGAGCATCAACAAAAGCCATTCATATGTATAAGACAACTGTGCCAGCCGCAACGGTCATAAATAGGGTAGCAAATATCGCAGATTTTGGTCATAATTAGAGTAAGGGTTTTGGGAAGTGGGTTGCACTACCCCTTTCAATCAGTACTTTTCTGGGAGCACCCCCTTCCAAAGAAAGAGGGTAACCCCCGCGGTCTAAGATAATTCAATAAATCAGGACTCATTTCCTGTTATTGAAAATCCACATGACCTTGCTTCCGTTCACTTCTGGGCCCTTGGGTCTAGGTTCCAGGAATCACGCGGCCAGTAGCTAGCCTGAGTAGGCCACGTTTCACTGGGGATGTCTACCCGAACATACGTTTTACCCATTAGCAATAGGAAATGAGTTTGCCTTAAAGTAGATACAGAGTATTCTATTTGTTTTTCCCACTGACTCTCTGTGCTCTTGTTACCTGTTAGAGTGGCAATAAATTAGCAATTTGTTCGGCCACAGGGACAAGACGAACGGTTCTTCCCATTCTGGATATTTTGAAGTAGAGAGACACATAGTTTAATCTATAGTTCTCCCAATCAATCAATTCCGATTGCAAGGCTAGCACTACAGAAATAGACAAGAACAGATTTTTTCATTGTCTCTGTTAAATTGCCCCTACGGAAGTCGGAGCGCCCAGGGATCCCACAGCCCCCATCTCCTCGGAGGTGCCTCATCGTGGTGTAGGGGTGAACTCAGGTCGAAAATTGGGTGGAGACACTCCAACGATTCCTGTGGCTAATAGGCGCCCGCGAAGCTCCCCGGGCTAACCACCCGTCGAGTGGATGAGGACGGTTATAGAAACTAGCACTACAGCTACACCTGCCCCGGACGGTCCCCCAGGACTGGAAGGGGGAGTAACTTTAACCCGCCCAAACACCAACACAGGGGGGCAAACTATGACGCCTTCAAGGCCGAAGCTATTGTCCCTCAAGTACCGTACCCGAATCGGGACGTGGAAGAAGTCTTGGAGGAGGACAATCCAGCAGGAATATGAGGACTTGGGGATGTCATGGGAGTGAAACGGACTGCAAAAAATCGGGTCCGATGGAAGGCTGTGGTGGAAGCCCCATGCTCCGGTCGGAGCGAAGAGGATTAAGTCAAGTCAAGTCTGTTAAATTGACTAACACTACTGATGTCCACTTTCGTCGT
>JAHPZR010016448.1:15000-22991 GCA_019787425.1 Platygyra sinensis | reverse complement strand
ACGGTGCATCCAGCTCGTCCGGTCAATGATGGGGCGAAGGCCGAATCACTTCACCTCATAGAAATCGAGAGGCGAATAATACTAATTGTAAATTAGAAACAACAATTTCACCTACTAACAAGCCTCGGTAATACAGGGTATTCTTACTTGTTTTCGTCTCGTCTAAAAGAACAAAAAAGGGAACTATCAAAGCTGAATAAAATCCGTTTTGTCTGTTGGAATGCCCATACGAAAATTTTCTTTCCGTACCCGCACCAAACTAAAATTAAAAAGGTCCACTTGGAATGCTTTTCTGCTCCAGGAGATATGCTTAAATGGCATCTCAATGGTTTGAAATTCCTGCCCTAAGCGGCTCCACCTGCTGTGAGACAAATTGATCGGTGGCAAGGGGAAAGAGAGTCCTCAAATAGGTGTTTTGCAAAAATGCAGAACAGTTGTTTGATGTCAGGTTGATAAGAGTTTGCAATCGGAAAAGAAGAGAACGATTTAGTAATGCTTAGGTGGCGTCCGCCCTGGATCTCAAGACAGAATGTTTTCAGCGTATTGTTATCTTGGATTTGATCGCTGGTCTTAAATTATACAAGCATGTCTTTTACGTGATTACAGTCAAAGACCAAGATAAACCCGTCAGAACATTTTACTCTTTCATCGTTCAACTTAGGACTTTGTTGCATGAGTTTTATTGCTATGTTAAACTGCTGCTTGTTCCAGTAAATTATGCATTCTAAGTAACAAATGCAGTTTTAACTGGTTAAAGGGCGCGACCCTATTGAATTCAAATCGCTGTACTTCCATTTGTTAAACCTTGTTCGGCCAAGATTGTACTACGATCGTTTACATGTTTTGAATAGTGTGAAATGATGGCTGATTGCTTTTGTGAAATTACGCAGTGGAAAACAAATCCAAAATAAAATTAAGACAGCATATCCTATTTTTCAAAGCATTTTCCGCTAAAAACAAAACTGCGCAGCATCCTATAAACGCAAGTCACCAAGTTTTGTAAATAAATATTTTTAAATATTTACTGTACGATTTATGGCTTGTTGATGATAGAGTAGTTCTTTGACAACAAAGTACCTCAAGAGGGATTTACCTAAAGCATTTGCAGTCTGCAAGAGCGTACCTCCCGCCCGAGTCTGTTACCGCTTAATAGGATTTGCTCAAAGAAGAGTCTAGGCTCTTGAGTTAAGATCACATGTTTTTCATTAGACCGGAATTAACATTTGACTTACAAATTAATGCTGAATTAACCAACTATCCCTTTATTCTGCTTGAGTAGCGCTTAAATGCCCAAACTAAAGGCACACTCCCAACTATTTCAAACCTACGACGCAATATTTCTTGGCAAATGTTGTGCCAGGAATGTCACAAATATCCCATGAAGATAACAGGTGGGATAGATGCTATAAGTCACCAGCAAGACCACTATTCTAAAATTAAACCTATTGTTTTAAGCTTTTACTTAAGCTTTTAACACGAACGTTACCTGAATATACTTGTCAGTACCGCGTTTTAGTTTTGGTAGTAATACGCAATGGCTTGATCTAATGTGCTTGTTAACAGATTTCCAATATGTTTTCCTTGACCATTAAAATGCAAATGTTGTAGTTGTGACCTGAAAGCTTGTAACCATTGATCGACTGGCCCGCCTAGACTAGCATAGCTATCCGCGGGCCAGTCCAACTGTAAAATGTAGATTTTTATGAAAATAAAATGATGATGATGATTTCAATGGCAAACATTTTTTTAAGCTTCGCCTTCCGTGTCCTTCCTGAACAAAAGAGAGACACCAACATGGAGGACACATACTTTGCGATTAGTAACAATTTTCTAAATATTGAAGCTAATATTCTCTTCCCAATCCTTTTGATTGAAGTCAACGAGAGAGCTCAGTAATTTGTAGGCAATTCAGTGGTTTTGCTTGGTGGTTTTTCGGGGTTGTGTAAATGAAGCCGACTTCTCGCACGCAGTGAGAGGGCGAGGCGAGAAGATGTTCACGCGAGGTTATTCTAAACTTGCCACTGCTTTTCGACTCTCCGTTGCTGTGGAGTTCAGCAATCAGTCACAAGTCATGAGAGCACCCTTGAGTTCTCATCAGTTTTGATTTTCAATGCTTACATGTTGGTTTGTGTAACATGGAGAAGTTGGAACTGGAGTATCTCCACAAATGCTCACTTACGTTTCTAGCTTAGTGCTACATTTTCCATATAAACTAACAGTGAAGCATTTCATCATTTTAAAGGCATAACATAGCAATAGAAGAAGTCATACGTATGGGTTATTGACCAAGTGTGAGGTCAAGATGGCTGGATATTGGCCCAGTTCTTTTTTTGCGTGTTTATGGACCGAGACGAAGTCGAGGTCCATAAACTCGCAAAAAAAAGAACGAGGCCAATATCTAGCCATCTTGACCGAACAAACTTGGTCAATAAAGGATTTATTATATGGCTTTTGGTGAAATTTTGCTTTCGGGATGCAGCGGGTAGTCCCGAGCGGGCAAGATGGCTCCATCTTGCCCGCTCGGGTAGCCAATCACAGCGCGCGATTTGGTTCATCTTGCCCGCTCACGGAGCTAGCCATATAATAAATTGAAATACTCACTGTTTATGGTGAATCTTTGTCAGTGTTCTCAGCAGTCACTGTAGATGGGCCAACAACCAGCTGCAATTAAATCATACATGTCATTTACTAGAGGTGGTCTGTTAAAATGCACCTTGAGAAAAAAACTTCGAGGTGATGCAAATATCATTTCTTTGTCCGTTTTGACTAGTTTTATCTTACACTGCTCACAGCAGCTAGAATGATTAAATTTAATCTATTTACGACATTAGAATGAATATGTAAAGCTCTGTAGATAACAATGGTAATTCCAAAGTTAAAAGTTAATTCGTCGTTATAATGGTCAGCCCGTTGAGGTGGAAAAATGTTGCAGGTGCAGAGTTTCTATGCATTAAAAATTGTGCGTTTTTTGTTGTAATGTAGATTACTACAAATCAACAATGAGCCCATTGATTTAAAGGAGTAAGTAAAAATAAAAGTCGGGCAAATTAGCTGGTAATCTGTTTTGAATTACACCAGTAAACTATATTTACAGAGAGTTAATTTTTAGTGTTAAGCAGAGAACATTAAGCGGTGAAACAGTTCACTTTAATTGCGATATTGCATGCTTTACTCGTTAAAATTTCCTGATTTAGAATGTTCAAATTCTCGCGTTTAGAATACTTCCAATGCTCAGTCTGAATTCCCAGAGCAAAACGAGACAAAACTGCAAGTATTTTAAATTCTTCAAACGCTCCATTTCAATAATGCGCAGGGTGACGAAAACTATTACAATTAAAAACCGTAATGTTTTTGTGCTATCCCCGTATTAAAAGTTTAGAAAGGAATTAAACTTGTCCTACAATAAATAAGTGGAAGGAAAACGTACCAACCTTCACTTCCAGGTCTTTTACAGGTCGCTGAAGAGTGTGAGAGTATAACAACGTCGTATTTGGTGCAAACAAACGTCGTCCACCTAAAACAAGATTCGTGTATTTTGCAGTTGTTCATGTGTGATTCGTGACCATGACGAGCTCACCTAGCGAACTCGAGTTTCTCGGCGGTACTATTTATCAAAGTCCGAGACAACTCAGTGTGTATATAAACAAGTATAAGTGGTTAATCAGTTTAGTAAACAATCCATATTGCGAGGTGGTGGAGTATCCAAAATGTGCTCCTTAGAGCATATCCGGGGGGGGGGGGGGGTATTCCCGGAAAAATTGGGTGGGGATGCGCGGCCCGCTTCCCATAACCCTCACCCTATTTTCGACCAAAATCTGCGATAATTCCTACCCTATTTATGACCTGATCAAAAATTCGAAACCCTATTTATGACCTGAACCCTTACATGAAAATCCTGTTTCAGACCTACGTTATAATTAGTTCCCTAGTTCAAACCAATGTTCAATTACCGTAAACATAATTTGTGAAGGGCTTTTGTTGATTTTCTTTTCGATATTGATGAAAAAGTGGGTTCTCTTCTCGGCTTAAAATCATCAAGGCCAGAGTACAAAAACCATACCCTATTTATGACCAAATTGGCCAAAATCAGCTAAAATCGATACCCTATTTATGACCAAAACGGCTGAAAAACCATACCCTTTGGGGCCGCACAAACCTATATAGCTCATATAAGGGAGTACGCCCCCCCCCCTCCCCGAGCTTATCTCAAGAGAAAAGAATGAATAACAAATGTGCCGCCGACAATTAAACGATTAGGTATGTCTTTTATATCATAAATCGAAAGTCTTTAAGTCATTTAAATAAATTTGTTTTCACTGTGTTCTATCATAGAGCTTCACCTGTGTAATTAAGTTTGAACTGAGGAATAAAGAGTTTTATCTTGGAAATTACGTAATAGCAACTGAACATGTTGAGAATCACTTGCAGCGCCCTGAGACGAATTGCTTTACCATTTAGATTTATCACCAAGGAGCAGACGGGTCAGTGTACATTGCGGTGTGTTATGTTATTTTAATCTCCTTAGGGGGTGCTTATTCGGAAAACCACAAAAACAGCAACAAACAAATCAAAACCTAAATCTCTAAGCTCAAACACATGCCAGTTGGACTTGTCGGTATTTGCTGTTTATATTTCGAGCAAGATTGATCAAGACAACTGGTGTGATTTTTTTCCCCACACTTTGGAAAAATCATCATTTAGGTGCTTCTTGACCTAGTGGGCGGGCCGGTTGATCATCTCTGTGGCTCGAGGTCGTGGCCTGAGAGAGATTCACCGTCTGCTACGGTGCGCGTGATCAAAGCATTTACATGTTTAGTTCTTGACCCCGGTTTGAGTGGAGCTAGAGAATATCTTGGGAAATAAACAGGGCAATTGATCTGCGCAGACCCCATAACATTATTTGAGGTTTGCAGGGTCAGTAGTTTTAGCCGGTCAGATGTTTAAACCTGTAATGACCTAATCGTAGACACTCTTATTCTTCGGCCATTTCAACTTGAGTAAAAATAGCAAACAAACTGCGGTTATAAACATAACGAGATAACGCATGTTGTAAAAACTTTCATTGTTTGCTATTTTTACTGTAATGACCTGTTCGCGCCAATAATGAAGCAGATGTAACATGACATTGTAATCCAGGGGCACACGTTACACCTACATTCCAGGAGGGTATTGGTGCATGTTTCTCTTTAAACCATTGAAATATCTGATTCTCGAAGTCGCACTTTGCAACCCTCAAATTTTGGTAGGCCTGGACAAGTCTTGGTTTAATTTTTTAAATTTAGTCAGTAGCCGGAGAAATTACCTAGGCACTTGACCATCGGGAGTTACCTGCCTGGGACTGAGGAAAATGTTCTTGTGCCAGACGACCGGACGGCACTTTTTTCAAGCTGTGACTTTTCAGTCGTATCTTGAGAACTCAAAAAACGACTTTCAAAGCCTTCATAATAATGAAGATGAACAAGGACTAAAATCTGTTCCATTTCCGTTTTGACCAGTGGCTGTTAATATTGCACTCGGTAACCTCAAGTTCAGCTTCTCGCTCACGTTTGTAAATAGCCAACTTGTGTGTCTCCTGCCAGGAGGGATTTTAATTATGTTATGATAATTTTCATTGTTTGTTGCATCGTTTTTTTTTTGCCCTGAAAAGCCTCACTGGGGGAGTGGTCAGTTGAGACCGTATTGAAATTGATATTGATGTTTCCCATCCACGACTTAAGCTCAAAGCTTTATACGTTCCATGGGGCAATGAGAACAGATGATGACGTAAGCTTGAAGTCTCATACTGCATCCAAAATATTTATGATGCAGCAACATTTTCACTACGAGTGAATAGCCCTTTTCAGTCACGGTTAACTTTCCTCATTTACATTACAATGAAGTCTAGCATGTAGCGGGGCAATTTCGAGCTATTTTGTAGTTTAAGCCCGAAATTGCCTAGCATCCACATTGGATTACATTGTAATGCAAATGAGAAAAACTAACCGTGAAAAGGGCTATTTGCAAGACTACGACTAACAAAACAAATAAGGAAAGGGTTCGAAATAATTCTTTTCGCTAAGAATGTTTCGGTGTAAATCTGCATTAAAGCATTGACTATCAACTTTTGGCAAGAGTGAACAAACTAGATCCTCTCTTGATTCTAATCGTGATTTGTCTTTCTGTGTCTTTTTCATTATCTCTTACAGGATAGCAAAGACCAGATCATGACGAGCAACATTTGGGTCAGACAGGTATTGTTTTTATTAAGTTTGTTTAATTTTTTCTTTATTTTCTAGTTGATTTGCACACCCTAAAAGTTCTAATAACGCCGCAACCCTCTCTCGTTTAAGTACCCCTTTTAAAAAAAGCCAACTTTTGAACCCACCTCTTCTTAAGGCGGGGGTACACCCGAAAGCCGTATTTTGGCTGGGTTTTATGTTTTTAATGCAAATTAAATATCTCGTTTACGTTTCAAGCAATCAAGAATCTCTATGCTCATTTCACATATCTATGTTTTGGGTCGTTTTGTAAATTTTTTGGTGATTTTTAGGTATATTTGGAGATAAATAGTTTTTCTTAAAGGATTAGTAAAATTTATGGAAATAGGAAATTTGGAAGATTTGGTGTTGTTTAAAATTAGAGTTTAAAGTTAAAAATAGGTAGATACACTCTAAACAGTTGCCCAACAACCTGGGGTGCCATTGTGCGGTCGGGCAACTGTCTGGTGGTGTTCCAAAACCCTTTTTTTCCCTTTCAACCTCTCTTTAAACTTACCAAAATTTCACTGAAATTCAGGTGAACCCCGCCTTAAGGGCGAACAATTTTGAATATTCTTGACGTTTAAATCAAGGTTTTAATGCCAGATATATTCATCTGATATGGATACAAGTTAAAACGCATGTTTTAACATGTTTATTTAAAGGAAAAAAAAATAATAATAATTCAAGCAAATTGCTCCTCGTTCTCTGCTCCCCCCTACCCCCCTCATGGGGTAGAGTTAACGGGAGCAGAGTCTCTGCAGAGTCCCACCCTCACCGGTCCACCCGCACGGGGAGCCTCCAACATCTCTTCGATGTGACTAACTTTAAGTAAGAGGTGAAAAGCTCTTTGCCTCCCTTTTGGGAGGCATTTCTTAGACTCGCACGAGGCATAGCCTCGTTTTGGCGCTAAGCTTGTTTTCGTCCTAAAACGCCATGCAATTGCTGTTTTCATTTGTTATCTTGACAGACGTGTTAAACTTGTGATTTTCTTCACACCTATTAGCTTGACGGTAGCTACAGCTTGAATGACCTTAAAAACTATCTCTTAAGCATCAATGTTTAATTTTATACTCCTTTCCATTTGATTACCCAATGTGTTTTATGTCATCATTTAGTTTTGGACAAACAACAGACTTGCCTGGGATCCAGCTGAGTTTGGTGGAATCAATATCATCAACATCAGTCCCAAGATTGTCTGGAAGCCTGATATTCTTCTTTATAACAAGTATGATACACACCTCATGTACCTGCAACTCTTTCAAACATGAATTATGTCAGTTAAAGTTCCAAATCTCTTTGGAGTTATAGGTTCGAGAATTTGGTGATTAATCAACAGAGCATCCCTCTGTGCATTGTTTTCAATATTCTATTTCACCTTTATTCCTGCCAACCTATAACTTTGTATTGAACTAAAAACCCTGTGCCAATAAACGCTATTGATGAACACTTTCTTAATATCAAGGAGTAGTTTCACTGCTCTGTACTGAACTTCTATTGTGTGTCCGTTTGCCTGTCGGTTAATCTGTCAGTCAATCAGCTGGTTGGTAGACTAGTTGAATTGATCAGTTAGTGGAGTAGTCCATCAGCTAGTCGGTCAATCAGTCAGTCTGTCGGTCAGTCTGTCATTCAGTTTGTCAGTCTGTCAGTCTGTCAGTCAGTCTGTCAGTCAGTCTGTCTGTCAGTCAGTCTGTCTGTCTGTCAGTCAGTCTGTCAGTCAGTCTGTCAGTCAGTCAGTCTGTCAGTCAGTCTGTC
>JAHPZR010016448.1:0-5000 GCA_019787425.1 Platygyra sinensis | reverse complement strand
ATTTTACTAATCCTTTAAGAAAAACTATTTATCTCCAAATATACCTAAAAATCACCAAAAAATTTACAAAACGACCCAAAACATAGATATGTGAAATGAGCATAGAGATTCTTGATTGCTTGAAACGTAAACGAGATATTTAATTTGCATTAAAAACATAAAACCCAGCCAAAATACGGCTTTCGGGTGTACCCCCGCCTTAAGAAGAGGTGGGTTCAAAAGTTGGCTTTTTTTAAAAGGGGTACTTAAACGAGAGAGGGTTGCGGCGTTATTAGAACTTTTAGGGTGTGCAAATCAACTAGAAAATAAAGAAAAAATTAAACAAACTTAATAAAAACAATACCTGTCTGACCCAAATGTTGCTCGTCATGATCTGGTCTTTGCTATCCTGTAAGAGATAATGAAAAAGACACAGAAAGACAAATCACGATTAGAATCAAGAGAGGATCTAGTTTGTTCACTCTTGCCAAAAGTTGATAGTCAATGCTTTAATGCAGATTTACACCGAAACATTCTTAGCGAAAAGAATTATTTCGAACCCTTTCCTTATTTGTTTTGTTAGTCGTAGTCTTGCAAATAGCCCTTTTCACGGTTAGTTTTTCTCATTTGCATTACAATGTAATCCAATGTGGATGCTAGGCAATTTCGGGCTTAAACTACAAAATAGCTCGAAATTGCCCCGCTACATGCTAGACTTCATTGTAATGTAAATGAGGAAAGTTAACCGTGACTGAAAAGGGCTATTCACTCGTAGTGAAAATGTTGCTGCATCATAAATATTTTGGATGCAGTATGAGACTTCAAGCTTACGTCATCATCTGTTCTCATTGCCCCATGGAACGTATAAAGCTTTGAGCTTAAGTCGTGGATGGGAAACATCAATATCAATTTCAATACGGTCTCAACTGACCACTCCCCCAGTGAGGCTTTTCAGGGCAAAAAAAAAACGATGCAACAAACAATGAAAATTATCATAACATAATTAAAATCCCTCCTGGCAGGAGACACACAAGTTGGCTATTTACAAACGTGAGCGAGAAGCTGAACTTGAGGTTACCGAGTGCAATATTAACAGCCACTGGTCAAAACGGAAATGGAACAGATTTTAGTCCTTGTTCATCTTCATTATTATGAAGGCTTTGAAAGTCGTTTTTTGAGTTCTCAAGATACGACTGAAAAGTCACAGCTTGAAAAAAGTGCCGTCCGGTCGTCTGGCACAAGAACATTTTCCTCAGTCCCAGGCAGGTAACTCCCGATGGTCAAGTGCCTAGGTAATTTCTCCGGCTACTGACTAAATTTAAAAAATTAAACCAAGACTTGTCCAGGCCTACCAAAATTTGAGGGTTGCAAAGTGCGACTTCGAGAATCAGATATTTCAATGGTTTAAAGAGAAACATGCACCAATACCCTCCTGGAATGTAGGTGTAACGTGTGCCCCTGGATTACAATGTCATGTTACATCTGCTTCATTATTGGCGCGAACAGGTCATTACAGTAAAAATAGCAAACAATGAAAGTTTTTACAACATGCGTTATCTCGTTATGTTTATAACCGCAGTTTGTTTGCTATTTTTACTCAAGTTGAAATGGCCGAAGAATAAGAGTGTCTACGATTAGGTCATTACAGGTTTAAACATCTGACCGGCTAAAACTACTGACCCTGCAAACCTCAAATAATGTTATGGGGTCTGCGCAGATCAATTGCCCTGTTTATTTCCCAAGATATTCTCTAGCTCCACTCAAACCGGGGTCAAGAACTAAACATGTAAATGCTTTGATCACGCGCACCGTAGCAGACGGTGAATCTCTCTCAGGCCACGACCTCGAGCCACAGAGATGATCAACCGGCCCGCCCACTAGGTCAAGAAGCACCTAAATGATGATTTTTCCAAAGTGTGGGGAAAAAAATCACACCAGTTGTCTTGATCAATCTTGCTCGAAATATAAACAGCAAATACCGACAAGTCCAACTGGCATGTGTTTGAGCTTAGAGATTTAGGTTTTGATTTGTTTGTTGCTGTTTTTGTGGTTTTCCGAATAAGCACCCCCTAAGGAGATTAAAATAACATAACACACCGCAATGTACACTGACCCGTCTGCTCCTTGGTGATAAATCTAAATGGTAAAGCAATTCGTCTCAGGGCGCTGCAAGTGATTCTCAACATGTTCAGTTGCTATTACGTAATTTCCAAGATAAAACTCTTTATTCCTCAGTTCAAACTTAATTACACAGGTGAAGCTCTATGATAGAACACAGTGAAAACAAATTTATTTAAATGACTTAAAGACTTTCGATTTATGATATAAAAGACATACCTAATCGTTTAATTGTCGGCGGCACATTTGTTATTCATTCTTTTCTCTTGAGATAAGCTCGGGGAGGGGGGGGGGCGTACTCCCTTATATGAGCTATATAGGTTTGTGCGGCCCCAAAGGGTATGGTTTTTCAGCCGTTTTGGTCATAAATAGGGTATCGATTTTAGCTGATTTTGGCCAATTTGGTCATAAATAGGGTATGGTTTTTGTACTCTGGCCTTGATGATTTTAAGCCGAGAAGAGAACCCACTTTTTCATCAATATCGAAAAGAAAATCAACAAAAGCCCTTCACAAATTATGTTTACGGTAATTGAACATTGGTTTGAACTAGGGAACTAATTATAACGTAGGTCTGAAACAGGATTTTCATGTAAGGGTTCAGGTCATAAATAGGGTTTCGAATTTTTGATCAGGTCATAAATAGGGTAGGAATTATCGCAGATTTTGGTCGAAAATAGGGTGAGGGTTATGGGAAGCGGGCCGCGCATCCCCACCCAATTTTTCCGGGAATACCCCCCCCCCCCCCGGATATGCTCTAAGGAGCACATTTTGGATACTCCACCACCTCGCAATATGGATTGTTTACTAAACTGATTAACCACTTATACTTGTTTATATACACACTGAGTTGTCTCGGACTTTGATAAATAGTACCGCCGAGAAACTCGAGTTCGCTAGGTGAGCTCGTCATGGTCACGAATCACACATGAACAACTGCAAAATACACGAATCTTGTTTTAGGTGGACGACGTTTGTTTGCACCAAATACGACGTTGTTATACTCTCACACTCTTCAGCGACCTGTAAAAGACCTGGAAGTGAAGGTTGGTACGTTTTCCTTCCACTTATTTATTGTAGGACAAGTTTAATTCCTTTCTAAACTTTTAATACGGGGATAGCACAAAAACATTACGGTTTTTAATTGTAATAGTTTTCGTCACCCTGCGCATTATTGAAATGGAGCGTTTGAAGAATTTAAAATACTTGCAGTTTTGTCTCGTTTTGCTCTGGGAATTCAGACTGAGCATTGGAAGTATTCTAAACGCGAGAATTTGAACATTCTAAATCAGGAAATTTTAACGAGTAAAGCATGCAATATCGCAATTAAAGTGAACTGTTTCACCGCTTAATGTTCTCTGCTTAACACTAAAAATTAACTCTCTGTAAATATAGTTTACTGGTGTAATTCAAAACAGATTACCAGCTAATTTGCCCGACTTTTATTTTTACTTACTCCTTTAAATCAATGGGCTCATTGTTGATTTGTAGTAATCTACATTACAACAAAAAACGCACAATTTTTAATGCATAGAAACTCTGCACCTGCAACATTTTTCCACCTCAACGGGCTGACCATTATAACGACGAATTAACTTTTAACTTTGGAATTACCATTGTTATCTACAGAGCTTTACATATTCATTCTAATGTCGTAAATAGATTAAATTTAATCATTCTAGCTGCTGTGAGCAGTGTAAGATAAAACTAGTCAAAACGGACAAAGAAATGATATTTGCATCACCTCGAAGTTTTTTTCTCAAGGTGCATTTTAACAGACCACCTCTAGTAAATGACATGTATGATTTAATTGCAGCTGGTTGTTGGCCCATCTACAGTGACTGCTGAGAACACTGACAAAGATTCACCATAAACAGTGAGTATTTCAATTTATTATATGGCTAGCTCCGTGAGCGGGCAAGATGAACCAAATCGCGCGCTGTGATTGGCTACCCGAGCGGGCAAGATGGAGCCATCTTGCCCGCTCGGGACTACCCGCTGCATCCCGAAAGCAAAATTTCACCAAAAGCCATATAATAAATCCTTTATTGACCAAGTTTGTTCGGTCAAGATGGCTAGATATTGGCCTCGTTCTTTTTTTTGCGAGTTTATGGACCTCGACTTCGTCTCGGTCCATAAACACGCAAAAAAAGAACTGGGCCAATATCCAGCCATCTTGACCTCACACTTGGTCAATAACCCATACGTATGACTTCTTCTATTGCTATGTTATGCCTTTAAAATGATGAAATGCTTCACTGTTAGTTTATATGGAAAATGTAGCACTAAGCTAGAAACGTAAGTGAGCATTTGTGGAGATACTCCAGTTCCAACTTCTCCATGTTACACAAACCAACATGTAAGCATTGAAAATCAAAACTGATGAGAACTCAAGGGTGCTCTCATGACTTGTGACTGATTGCTGAACTCCACAGCAACGGAGAGTCGAAAAGCAGTGGCAAGTTTAGAATAACCTCGCGTGAACATCTTCTCGCCTCGCCCTCTCACTGCGTGCGAGAAGTCGGCTTCATTTACACAACCCCGAAAAACCACCAAGCAAAACCACTGAATTGCCTACAAATTACTGAGCTCTCTCGTTGACTTCAATCAAAAGGATTGGGAAGAGAATATTAGCTTCAATATTTAGAAAATTGTTACTAATCGCAAAGTATGTGTCCTCCATGTTGGTGTCTCTCTTTTGTTCAGGAAGGACACGGAAGGCGAAGCTTAAAAAAATGTTTGCCATTGAAATCATCATCATCATTTTATTTTCATAAAAATCTACATTTTACAGTTGGACTGGCCCGCGGATAGCTATGCTAGTCTAGGCGGGCCAGTCGATCAATGGTTACAAGCTTTCAGGTCACAACTACAACATTTGCATTTTAATGGTCAAGGAAAACAT
>JAHPZR010016447.1:32500-40717 GCA_019787425.1 Platygyra sinensis | reverse complement strand
AGGGGGTAGCATTTCAATAGTCCTAGTACGTAATCACTCTATTCACACAAACATGTCAAACATATTTGAAATTGGCTTAACTGAACAAGCTTGCTGTTACCATATATATATACACACACCACAACTTAACTAGATTAAAACCTGTCTGTTGGCAGGGTGGTTTGAAATTTGACTGCTCAAAAGTGAGTCATACAGCTGCTTAAGGTGTTTCCTCAGAAATAAAAATTACCGATGAATTATTTTTAAACTTTCTCTGAATGTTCCCTACCAAGCACTGTTTCGAAAATAATATATAATACAAAAGATAGGTCACCATCCCCGCAAAAGAGTTATGATAGGCCAATCGGATCAATATCGGTATCTGGGCAACTGCGCACGTACCCCTCCTCTAATCCAACATGTTATAACAAGTTTATAAGTTAGGGTTACTGTTGGGTTAGGGGAGGGGTAGGGGCGCGGTTACCCAGATACTGATATTGATCCGGCCAATCTTGCCCCATTTATGCTTGTACTCGTGCGACTCACACGCGTTATTCATCGGTCCACGTTGCATTTTACGGTAGCTGGAAGCAAAGTTTATCGGAGCAATACTTGGGAGAAAATTTGACAGGGTGAAAGCCTGGAGCACATGGAACAATATCATATAAAATTTGTGGAAAAATCACACCATTTAAAACGAGGTGGACGTAAAGCGTTTCTCGAGTCGTTGTTTTTCTGGACATAATTTGCATCCTAGAGTAACGATCTTGAGAAAGCTTTCAGCGATATCTTTTTTTCCTTCCGATACTTTTTGTTGACAATTATTTTAGATTAAAGAGGATAACATAGGCACTATTATTATGCAATAAAAAATATAGGTCATCATGCTCGCTTAAGGTGGCTCCCTATAGTTTTTTGACCGCGCGCGAGCTGATTTCAAAAATCTCGAGATGGCGCGAGCTTTCAAACTCTACATTCCGCGCGCGACTTTGGCGTAGAGTTTGAAAGCTCGCGCCATCGCGAGATTTTTGAAATCAGCTCGCGCGCGGTCAAAAAACTATAGGGAGCCACCTTAAGCGAGCATGATGACCTATATTTTTTATTGCATAATAATAGTGCCTATGTTATCCTCTTTAATCTAAAAAAATTGTCAACAAAAAGTATCGGAAGGAAAAGAAGATGTCGCTGAAAACTTTCTGAAGATCGTTACTCTAGGATGCAAATTATGTCCAGAAAAACAACGACTCGAGAAACGCTTTACGTCCACCTCGTTTTAAATGGTGTGATTTTTCCACAAATTTTATATGATATTGTTCCATGTGCTCCAGGCTTTCACCCCGTCAAATTTTCTCCCAAGTATTGCTCCGATAAACTTTGCTTCCAGCTACCATAAAATACAACGTGGACCGATGAATAACGCGTGTGAGTCGCACGAGTACAAGCATAAATGGGGCAAGATTGGCCGGATCAATATCAGTATCTGGGTAACTGCGCCCCTACCCCTCCCCTAACCCAACAGTAACCCTAACTTATAAACTTATTATAACATGTTGGATTAGGGGAGGGGTAAGTGCGCAGTTGCCCAGATACCGATATTGATCCGATTGGCCCATCATAACTCTTTTGCGGGGATGGTGACCTATTTTTTGTATTATATATTATTTTCGAAACAGTGCTTGGTAGGGAACATTCAGAGAAAGTTTAAAAATAATTCATCGGTAATTTTTATTTCTGAGGAAACACCTTAAGCAGCTGTATGACTCACTTTTGAGCAGTCAAATTTCAAACCACCCTGCCAACAGACAGGTTTTAATCTAGTTAAGTTGTGGTGTGTGTATATATAATTATGGTATGGGCAAGCTTGTTTAGTTAAGCCAATTTCAAATATGTTTGACATGTTGGTGTGAATAGAGTGATTACATCAGTGTACGTACTAGGACTATTGAAATGCTACCCCCTCTAGATGTTAATAGGATGCCAAAGTCTCATCTCAGGTTTCTCTGACAATGCCTCAGCGGAGAGAGACACAGCAAGAGATGAGAATAAAGTGTCTTGTTTAACCCTTAAACTGCCAGATTTTCACCAAAAAATGTCGTTTTTAACCGTTAAATCAGTTTTTTTTGACTACCGTGAAGCTGAATGGTCCTAAGTTTTGATGCAAAAGCTATTTTTAACAAAAAGATACCTTTCCCAGAGTTAAGGTACAAAATGTGCAATGTTTCAATTTGATGCATATGCATAAGCCAAACTTTGGACTTTTTTTGCCGTTACCCTTTCCTTTTTTTCAGCCGTTTTACTTTCCCAACCGGTTGCCTTGCATATTCTTTCTGGCTGCCGTAAAAAAAAAAAAAAAAAAAAAAAAAAAACTGAGTTGGGTGTTAATTTTGAGCAAAGCCTAGAAATGATCAATTATAGGTATAGTGGGTCGTTTTACCACCATTTTTCACCAAAACTGATAACTTGTTTCAAATTGCTATGTCAGAATTATGGAGAATGAACTGCAAACGTTTGACGTTCTTTGTATACTTTTAGTGACCAAAGAATGAGGGCTCTTCACTATGCTTTCTACACTAAAAAAAAAACGCTAATCGGGTACATTACAATTTATGGAGTGCCTTCATCGCGGTCTATTACTTAGCGGGGTTGAGTGTCTCTTATCCCGTTAATTTTCCTTTAATATCTCGTATCCCGTCAATTTTTACCCTTAATTTCCCGTATCCCGTTAATTTTTGCCCTCAATACACTGTATCACGTATCCTGTCCATGTTTAGCCTAAATATCTCGTATCCCGTTAATTTTTACCCTAAATATCCCGCCGTATCCCGTTGATTTTTGCCCTAAGTACCCCTAATCTCGTTAGTGTTTTGCCTAACTTGAATATCCTGCTGCCGTTACTTTTTGGCCTAAATTTTCCTTCATTTCAGTTTTTTTTTTCTAAAATATCACTTTTGCATATCTTCATATCGCGCAATATCTGTTCTAAATATCTCGTAACCAATATTTTTCCCCAGACATGCTGTAGGGCATTAATTTTTTTTTTCGTTTTTACCTAAACAAGTGTTCACGGAAAGTTTCCTTTCAGCTGTAATATGTTATTAATTTTCTTTCCCTACCTTGAAGATGGCGCCGAGATTTAAAGCAAGTCAAACTTTCCAACTGACAGATGGTTCATCGCTGTTGTACAGACTGAAATTTGAAGGTTAGTTAAGGAACATTGATTTTTGTTTCTGTACGTACAGCCAGTAGGTGCGTACTTTGTCTCCAAATTGATCCTGACCCTCTTTCAGACCCACGCGTAACTACGGCATTTCCACACGCGCTTTCGGACCCAGGTCCAGGCGATGCACATTATTGTTTGGAAAAACGCAGTTATTTGTTTCATTTGAAGATGAAAAGTTCGATGAGCGAAGGTCAATTCACTCTCATTCCCAACATTTTTAACTGTGACTGTGAAAATCCAAGTCGTAGATCGATATGAATACAGGTTCCACTCCATCCTTCCCCCGTCGATACCAATAAGACTTTTTTGTGATGGAATCCACTGACTAATGTATAAAGCTAGCGCTTTCGCAGTCGTAGCGAAGATCAAGTCATATTCGATCAGAAGGTGAAAGGGTGTCCTTACGGAATGATTAATTAGCAGGTTTTTTCATTTCTGAAAAAAGTGCCTAATATCTCAGGAATGATCGATATATTGAATAGATTTTCGGGCGAACGTCTCTCTATATAGAAGCTAATTTTATGAATAGCTCATTTTGCGAAGCTGTTCGCTTATCAAGGAGCAGCTTTCTCTATCTTGATCAAAATGGGCTGAAAATGTTTAGCATCGCTTGCAGGCTTTACGTTGTGTGTACGAAGTGTACTCAACTGTTGCCAGGTCCCGTGGTAACCAGTCACGCGGTTGCGTTGTTGTGTGCTTGTTACCATTTGTTTGTTTGGTCACGCAGCCGCGTGACTGGTTACCACGTGACCTGTAAAAGCAGGAGAAATATTAGGTTAGCTTTCATTGTTATGTTGGGGTAACTCTATATAAACTTATAGTACTGTACTGTAGTTGAAATGTAAGTGTAACTTCCCGGACCATTACGTGAGTGCCTACACCAAGTGCTTACACAAATCAGTATTAAATGCAATTGTAAAAATCTTATCTTGCTAGGAGTTGATGTTGGTGACAGATGGCAGCAGCTTTGCCAGTATTGGGAAAGCCATGCAGATGATCACTTTTTGGTGAGTATGGGGGTTTAAGGCCTCGTTCACAATAAGCCAAAGAAATTTGAAAATGCAGATGCAAACAAAAGCAAAATAACTTTCAAAACTTTGTATATGAACATACAGCTCGAATACAACTTGACACTACTCTCTCGATCACACGCGAGATGAATAATAAATGCTAATGCAACAACTCTCACGAAATGTCTCACGAAATTATCAGTCTTCCGAAACATAAACAATATCTTCCGCACATAGTGGTCAAGCCTTTATTCTTAAGCACTGTCTTCCAAACACTATCCGTAACGAAATGGGAACTTTTCGAAAGCGTTCTCTAAACCTGGCTTTGCATTCTAGTGTGGACGAAAAACATTTTGGAAATAGAGCTTTTCAAAAACGGTGACGTCATGATAAGCATCAACCTCGTTCGCAGGTTCTTTCTTCTCTGTTTCCCTTGGTCCTTGGGAGAAGAGAGACCCTGGAAACGAGGTTGGATAAGTATATGATTTCTCTCCCAGAGTCTTGCTCAAAAAAATAATAATAACAATAATCCAGCCAAATTGACTTGTAATTGTCGCCTTTTGATACTTTTCCGGTGTAGTGTTGGAGGAAAACATTTAATGCGATTTCAGCGTGGAAAAAATTTTCCCGGTGTAGTGTGGATGAGGTATAAGAAATGGTCTGAGACAAAATTTTCCAGGCGCTTTCTAATGGGTGGACACTGGACGAAAGGCTAAGGAGGTGTGCATTCGAGCTATGATCACTGTATTGTGTTTTTATGCAGGTCATCATACATGTATGCTTCTCAGATTCTGTCTCTCCATCCAAGAGTATTGTATTATAGTCAACTCTCGTCATATAACGGACACCCTCGAGACTGTCATTTGCAATAGCGGGGTGTAATGAAAATGACTCAACTTTTGGCTGTGAAGTGACACGTACTGCTATACTCTTTTAACTTTTCCAGTTTCTTTTTATTTGTATCACACATTTACTTCGATTCATAATCATATAATGTAGGTCAAAATTGTGCTCAAACTACTAGTAAACATTGCAAGATTGTAACTATCTCACTCAATAGCGCAAGTGAATATATGAAATATGATAGAGTTGAACTCCAAAGAAAGATATGACGAGATGATTGATCATCGCAGTTGAATACACAACTTAAAAAACGCAGGCTTGAACTCAATAACAATACGTCCAAGTTGTCCGTTCTAACGAAAAAAGAGCAATTAAAATGTTATTTTGGGACGACTTGAAGTGTTCGCAATTCCTTAATGACTGGAGTTTGTTATAGCGGGATTTATTTCATACATTTCTTTGTAGCTTCCCCTGGGGATGCAGCTTAGACCGTAACAGTGGGTGTCCGTAATAGCGAGGTGTCTGCTAGGTGAGAGTTGACTGTTAATGGACATCGATGTGGTGTTTGAGAATCAGCTGAGGCGTTCCATTCAGGCATCTACAGTCCCGGTAAAGTCTGCATACGAGCCAAGTGGCCCATCAGGCCGGAGCTTATCCCGGTTTCCTTAGCATGAAGCGACTGAGAGTATTTCTACTCCCCCCTGGATGGGATGCTAGTCCATCGCAGGGTTACCCCCCCAGCATTAAATTCGCCGGTACCCATTTATACACCTGGGTGGAGAAGGGCACTGTGAGAGTAAAGTGTCTTGCTCAAGAACACAACACAATGTCCCCGGCCAGGGCTCGAACCCGGACCACTCGATCCGGAGACGAGCGCACTAACCATGAGGCCACCGCGCCTCCCACATCTACAGTCCCGCCCTGCTGTGAAATCCGGGATTCAATCCTACTGCATAAGCCAGCAATATTTTTCTTTTCACGTGCCTGTACGAAGAAACTGATGCCGGTTTAATTCTAATGACGTTTTATAGGCATTCAATGACAGTCACATGCTTATGAGTACGTTGGGAGCCAAGAATGAAGATCTGACCATGAAGCTTTTAGATTCATTGAGAAAATATGTCAGGTGAGCAATACCTTGAAGCAAGCACATGTGATATTAGTCCAACTTTGATAGAGCGGTTTTCATTCGAGTGTCGTAAAACCAAGACCAAACCTATCATTCTAGCCAATCACAATTAAGAACACAGATAATTCAGTGAACCAATCAAAGCTCAAAGTTATTACATGTGCTGAAGCTTGCATTCTTCAATACGAAAAGCGCGAATGAACGATTGCGAGTGAGTCACAAGTGTTTTGAGCTTTATTTCTGAGTGGATAAAAAAGTGGCGCGAAGTTTTTTTGTTAATCGTGTAGCTGATGCACTAAAACCAATAGGCCATTTCCGAGTTCTCTTGTGCCTCTGTTTCAAAACGAGTCTACATAAGTACGAAACCTTTCGTATGAAAATGGTTCTGCATGCAGTTTCATTTTCATGCAAATTAAAGGCACTTTCATAAGAATGGTTTCTCACTTAGATTCGCTTTGAAAGAGAGGCACAAGGGAAATCGGAAATGGCCTATTACTTTTCGACAGTCATAGGCAAACCTCACTATGGGTTCTCTATGTTAACAGTTTTTGCTTTCTACGCTCAACAGCTTCATTTGTTAATGAAGTTACAGTACAGTAGCTCTGACGTGGCCCAAGCTTGCAAAGGAGTGTCTCTGTACATTACAGTAGTATTCCGGTCACGCGACAGTCTAAATAGAAGGATATGCATGGGAAAAAAGGTTGCATTCTTACACCTAAAAAAAAATACGAGGGATTATCAATAAAGATTAACAAGTACTTTGCTTCAGGCGTGTGTTTCCTTCGTTGGTTCCCGTTGCTGTAAATCTGACTTCAGTAGTCGCTTCAGGAAACTTGAGATATAGCTGTTTTGACAAAGGTTGTCCCACAAAAGTGTAAAAGCGTACGCGGCAATGTCGATGGGCATTATGGGTAGTAAGAGTTTGGTTTTGCTTGATTGAGTTTCAAGGTGATTCAGCAACGAGGAACGAGAAAGAACAAATACACGTGTTTGTGCTGTTTCCTTCCACCACACCGAAACACCTTGAGATTCATTCAAGCAACCGTAACATCCATCATTACGCATATTAACGTTCCACATTTTCGCTTAGCTTTTCCCCGTTAGTGAGACAACCTTTCACAAAACAGCTTTAAACACTAGCTCAACAGGCCGCTAGGCCCGAATACAGACTTCAGTCAGTTTAACTATTGGTTTGAAAAATGGCATTTTTAACGTCTGAAAGTTTTGCCTCGTGTTTATTTTTCTACTTCGCTGAAGGTATGTACTTTTTGTTTTATTTTCTCAGAGATGGATCAGGCCCTAATTGTGAGATATCTCGTGAAGTTGGCTTAGCTCTATGTGAAGCATTTGTGGAGGCTGACAAGGTATGTGATCATCTTTAGGATCGAGAGGGACTCAAATATCTTTTCAGTTGATGTCGATTAGCACCAAGTCTAACACGTTTTCTGTTATCCATTTGCAGGGGAACTTTGACAAGGCCAGGGAGATTTTAAAACCTGTACGTTACAAAGTAGATCTTTTGGGTGGAAGTAGAGCTCAGGTTAGAAGCAATGTCTCACTAAATATAAGACACCGACACAGAGTCCAGTTCTTGAGCTGTGACAAGCTTAAAACACCATCGCGGCGCTTTTTTCAAGTGAATTTTGATTGCGGGAATGAAGTTGTCACGTAAGCTTGTGTGGTCAAAATCATGTGACAAATTGTTTCCGCACAGTGCTGGAAATTGAACCTTCGATCCCTGCTGAGCATCGGAGACTGGTACTGAATTTCCAAGGCCTCGGAAATTTTTCTTCTAAAGTTGTGTCCTTCTTTAGCGAAGTCGACCGTTTTTGTCCCTTTCAACCTGTGGCCTGTGTTCTTTAGGTGTTCTCCAACTTCTGTTTAGTATATATCTTGGTCTGCAACAGAGTTGGAGGCGACTTTCTTTTGTCAAGCAATTTCTTGTTTGTTTTGGGCCTATGTAACTATCGTCTTTATTATTGTGTTTTAGTATGGGCGTTATTTTGATCAAAAAACCTCATATATGTATTTTGTGG
>JAHPZR010016447.1:15000-27500 GCA_019787425.1 Platygyra sinensis | reverse complement strand
AAACACAAGCCATATAATAAATATACATAATACTGTTTCCCGGTTAGTCCATATCCCGCTTGAAGTATTTGATAAGTAAATCAAATTTCTCAGTTTACTAATGACAACAATAAGGACGCTAAGAAAGTTATTTTCTTTCTTGCATTAGTTTGTTTCATAATTTATATTTACGCCGTTCATACATCCCAACGAATAAATGTTCATTACGATATGCGCTGAAGGTTTGGAATGATCCTTGTGAAAAATGAATCATGGCTTGCATGTGATCAAAACATTTAGCGATCGTTGTGATCGTATGAAAACAACCCTCTATCGATACTACTCGATCTATCAGGCGATTTTATCGCTAAGTAATAAAACAGTTACGTCATGAAGAAACATAAAGGACATTATTAAAAACTGATTATTGGATAATGCAGCTGAAGTTTTTTTGTTGGGTTAAACATCATGGTACATGCTGAGGCCTTATAAATGAGTCCCATGGCGCAAGATGGACGGATGATGATAAATATTTAAGCTGAATTCGCGTTTACTTCGTCTTTAAAAACAGGACTTGTGAGCAAGCTTCGAAAACCGGCACCAAAACAAGCCCAATAGCCAATCACAACAGTCGAACATGTAACTGAAACCGAGCCCGGGAAAAACCACGCGACCAGGTCGTGCATTGGCTTTGGTTCCACATTTCATTGGTGGAATACACTTGGGTGGCGCGAGCTGCTTTAAGCCAATCATAGAGCGTTGTAAAAGCAATTGCGGATAACTATAAAAATGTAAATTGCAGTGAGGAGAGACCATATGCATTTTAATCGACTTGGAGTTCAAGAGCTTTGGCCATTAACCTGTCTGTCATTGGTGCTTTATCTTTTTTGGCTTTTCTCTCAGCAATGAGGCATCTGAAATTAAAACGCAAATATTTTGAATAACAGACGCATAACATACTCGGTCCTTCAGAAAAGCGTAGCTGTACTTAACTATGAAAAAGAAAACTGTTCGCTCACAAGGACAAGATGATTTTATAAAGTTTGATTTAAAGAACTTAGGGCTGAATTATAAGAAATCAGAATCAAACCGGATAAACGACCCTGTGTTAACTAATTACAACAATAAGGCTCCAAACTCGTCATGGGTGCCACACCTGGCCTCCTGTTATTTAACAAGCTCTGTACCAATACAGAATGGAATCACTACTGCTGAATTTACTTTGATAATGTTTAATAGCAGAGCCACTTTAACTTGATCATAAGCAGCCTCTTGTATAACAGTAGTAAAAAAAAAGTAGTAGTCATATTATTTTTGTTTTTTGTTCACAATCAGTCAGTTTGACTACTTTTTGATGGTTCTCGTCTCGCTTTACCAATACAAATGCAAGCAGGGACCGGAGAAGTCGGAGTAGCAATTGTCAGTAGTCAAACGATGGTTGGTTGAATCAATTGCTGCTTAAAAAGCAAGCTATACCAGCAGTATTTGTAATACATGGGATGATTAGCTAGAGGAAGGTGTCCCTGTTTTAACAAGGACAGTCAGTGGGTTTGTGCACGGTCAGTTTAAGAGAATTGCACAAGAAATTGAGAAAAATAGCACCAATGAATCAAGGTCGATGACCTGTTAAGTAATGCTCTGGAGTTAAAGGGTTCACACAAAGAGGGAATACGTAAAATGGCGCCGGAATGATGCAAGTGTTCATCTCCTTTAGCCAACCTGTGCAATCGACTAGGAGCTCGGTCATAATATTCCGAGTTACTTTGAACGTGTACAAAATTACCTTTAAATTGAAAAACACCAAAAGATATAATAATAAACCATAACAGAAGGATAGTTGAGGATGGATAAGATTAAACACGGATTACAAACGAAGGAACATGAACAAAATAGCCTTAATTTTTCAACAGGCGCCAAAATCGACATTGCTCCTTTAAGCATGACGAGACGCAGCGGGGTCTATCTGGAAGTACCTTAAAGGAATGCGGGGTTGGTAGACCCGCATTCCTTACATATTTTTATGTTCCGCTGTCAGGGATTAACGCGTGCAAAGTAATAAGTGTCAAAATCCGCCGCCGCAGCTGTCAAAAATAATTTTTGTCACCGGAAGCGCAGGGACTGCCGCACGCGAAGACAAATCCGCATAATTTGGTCTTTGTAAAACTTAGCGCTACAAAGCCGCCAAATTAAACGAACGGGGAAGCCTTTGCCGCTCGTTTTCGCGGCTTCGCTGCTTCGTGCACGCGCGCTCAAATTGCTTAAACCGCCAAGCTAAGCAGGCTATAAAGCCTTTTGCATGCAGCGGGGACACTGAAAAAGTTTCTTTATTTAGATCCATGACATACATCACAGGCAAAGCTTAAGACGATCCACAATTACAGAAATGAATTACGCATATACGCTTCACCCATTTATTTCTGTTTCCCGCTCGAGGGGCTATCTTTCCCCTTTGTCAACAAATTAACGTTCGAGTGTATGATAGAGATAGCAGAAAGCGCATTTACGACAAACCATTTAAAACTTCGTGCTCTTATGTAAGAACCTCGAGAAACGAACATTCTCTTTGCAGTGCAAGAAACTCATTTATTCTTATTTATTTATTTATTTATTTATTTATTTATTTATTTATTTATTTATTCTTCTAATTCACTTTTCCGATTTTCTTTAAGTTCTATATCCACTTCCGTGGATGCCACTGTAAACCTTGGCGATAACTGAGCAGTCAAAATGAAAAACAGAAATTATTAAAGGCAACAGTGGCACGCTCCGACGAAACGTCTGGATGCCACTGTAAAACCTTGGCGATATAAACTGAGCAGTTAAAATGAAAAACAGAAATTATTAAAGGCAACAGTGGCACGCTCCGACGAAACGTCTGGATGCCACTGTAAAACCTTGGCGATATAAACTGAGCAGTTAAAATGAAAAACAGAAATTATTAAAGGCAACAGTGGCACGCTCCGACGAAACGTCTGGATGCCACTGTAAACCTTGGCGATATATAAAACTGAGCAGTTAAAATGAAAAACAGAAATTGTTAAAGGCAACAGTGGCACGCTCCGACGAAACGTCTGGATGCCACTGTAAACCTTGGCGATATATAAAACTGAGCAGTTAAAATGAAAAACAAAAATTATTAAAGGCAACAGTGACACGCTCCGACGAAACGTCTGGATGCCACTGTAAACCTTGGTGATATAAACTGAGCAGTTAAAATGAAAAACAGAAATTATTAAAGGCACCAGTGGCACGCTCCGACGAAACGTCTGGATGCCACTGTAAAACCTTGGCGATATATAAAACTGAGCAGTTAAAATGAAAAACAGAAATTATTAAAGGCAACAGTGGCACGCTCCGACGAAACGTCTGGATGCCACTGTAAACCTTGGTGATAACTGAGCAGTTAAAATGAAAAACAGAAATTATTAAAGGCACCAGTGGCACGCTCCGACGAAACGTCTGGATGCCACTGTAAACCTTGGTGATAACTGAGCAGTTAAAATGAAAAACAGAAATTATTAAAGGCAACAGTGGCACGCTCCGACGACACGTCTGGATGCCACTGTAAACCTTGGCGATAACTGAGCAGGTAAAATTAAAAACGGAAATTGTTAGCTCAGTGAATTTCTGCGGAACATTTCGACGAGTATCTGAATGCTGGGGAAAAGCACGGGCCTAAAACTTGGAGAAGTGTCTTATTTATTTAGCTTCTACAACATCACAATTTCTGAGCTTCTTCCACTGGATTGTTTTCGATTTTTTTTTTAATTCCGTGGCAGTGAAACGATCTATTTTTGTTCTTTGGTCTCCCGTGTCCCCCGGGAGGGGGAGGGGACGGCTGACATTCTCAGATAACAGTAGTCTTTGTTTTGCCGGTTCTTTGTGTGATGCAAGGAGGAGAAAATAAATAAAAGCACGCAACGTTTCGAAAGGCTTTTAAAGCAAAATCCAGAGACTCCAAAGTCGGATCGCTTGAAAATATACGATAAACGCGATTTTAATTCATTCTTTTATCCAACTGACTGAAATTTTAAGCAAACAACAAACTATGAAAGCTTACTTACCTTTTTGCCGTTGCTTCATGGCGGTCTTTGTAAAAAGCAACCGGTATCTTCATCCACATTTTGTGAGAGCACAACTCATGAAGTAGTTGGTATATCCAAACGGCGATTCGCTGTGGCTTTTGCAACAGGGGTCGAAATCCCTGCCACGTGAGTGAGCGCCCCATCGGTTTGTTGCTGTTATAGTTTTTTTAATATTGACTCAATCGATCAAAACACTGTGATCAAGGCCACTTAGTAGCCTCTTAACCTCTTAAATGCATTCTCGTTAAATACACCAGAATCTGGAAAATGCTGAAGAAATGTCGCAAACGACGAAACCACGATTTCATCTTCTGAGAAAGCCTTCCCTTGAAACGCGGCACCATCAACTGTGCGAAGAGTGCTGCGCTTTACCCTCACGACATCGTCTGGAAAGCGGCGCGCCGGTAACTTATTACGCGAGAAATAATCATTTTGCCGCACTCTCGTCACAAGCTTTTCTATTAAGAACTTACCACGTTTTGTTAGGATCTTACAACTGAGCACTTTCGACCCAAGCTAGAGAAGAGCAAAGATCCCGGCCTTGGAGACATTTAACCGCGCGAATTTCACAGATTTGACCTTCGACTCATTGTTCACAAGTTACCGTGAGATATGTACGTGGGTCATGAGATACATCAGTCGTCTATCTTTCATTTGATCTAGTATGTTAGTCCTATTTTAATCCTAATTGATTCCGGTAATCTCTCTGTTGACAGAAATTTAATCACGTCGTGAACCGCAACCTAATTAATTCGGAAATCGAGTACTTCCAGTTCAGACCTACTTGCGTCTCATCATGGGAAGAGCATGGATTCTTCACGCACATATAACTGTACAAGGCTCAACTGCAGGTACACAGTTGAATACTCATAACGCAAAGATGAAGGTTTAAAATAACTAAAGTCACTTAAAAGGTACCAAAGGAACGTAGATCATGTTTACCTGACAAACTGATGATCTTCGCTACGCGGCGACTGCATGGCAGCATTGATTAAAAACAGCTCGTAAACATCACGCTTAAATAGATATCATCATGCTATTAGTAATCTACGACCAGCCATTAACTTCCTTAAGGCTTTCACCCCGGGTCTTCATAACAAACGACTTAATCATAACATAACAACAAAAACCCGATGAACCCAATTAAGTAACCGAATGACTGCATCTGATTTTCAACTGATGTCATGAAGCTCTCTGGAACCTCTAATTTCATTGGATCTTGTTGGCACGAAGCTCTATTGTTTTAGGGCTAGGGTTGTATATCATTTTCTCAGCCAATCCAGCGAGACGTTCCTAAGAGCTTCGTGGCGACCTACTTGCAATAGAAGGTTCGAAACCAGAACTGACCAATCACCGCTGACGAATTCACACCAGTCTTGGGCCAGGTTCAAACACTGCATTTCTACCTTGTTGAATTCGATTAAAAGAATTAAATCCGACGGAAATTTGACGTCTACTTCGGATGTCGCATTTCTGCCTCACGTTCCACTGGTCTTGTTGTCGATTCAGACGTCGAATTTCTGTCGTGTCGAATATAATACATAAATTATGTTAATTATTATCCAACTGCACCTCGTAGAGTACAAATAACGCCTAAACGAGTACAAATATCACGGTAACTTGTGAACAATGAGTCGAAGGTCAAATCTGTGAAATTCGCGCGGTTAAATGTCTCCAAGGCCGGGATCTTTGCTCTTCTCTAGCTTGGGTCGAAAGTGCTCAGTTGTAAGATCCTAACAAAACGTGGTAAGTTCTTAATAGAAAAGCTTGTGACGAGAGTGCGGCAAAATGATTATTTCTCGCGTAATAAGTTACCGGCGCGCCGCTTTCCAGACGATGTCGTGAGGGTAAAGCGCAGCACTCTTCGCACAGTTGATGGTGCCGCGTTTCAAGGGAAGGCTTTCTCAGAAGATGAAATCGTGGTTTCGTCGTTTGCGACATTTCTTCAGCATTTTCCAGATTCTGGTGTATTTAACGAGAATGCATTTAAGAGGTTAAGAGGCTACTAAGTGGCCTTGATCACAGTGTTTTGATCGATTGAGTCAATATTAAAAAAACTATAACAGCAACAAACCGATGGGGCGCTCACTCACGTGGCAGGGATTTCGACCCCTGTTGCAAAAGCCACAGCGAATCGCCGTTTGGATATACCAACTACTTCATGAGTTGTGCTCTCACAAAATGTGGATGAAGATACCGGTTGCTTTTTACAAAGACCGCCATGAAGCAACGGCAAAAAGGTAAGTAAGCTTTCATAGTTTGTTGTTTGCTTAAAATTTCAGTCAGTTGGATAAAAGAATGAATTAAAATCGCGTTTATCGTATATTTTCAAGCGATCCGACTTTGGAGTCTCTGGATTTTGCTTTAAAAGCCTTTCGAAACGTTGCGTGCTTTTATTTATTTTCTCCTCCTTGCATCACACAAAGAACCGGCAAAACAAAGACTACTGTTATCTGAGAATGTCAGCCGTCCCCTCCCCCTCCCGGGGGACACGGGAGACCAAAGAACAAAAATAGATCGTTTCACTGCCACGGAATTAAAAAAAAAATCGAAAACAATCCAGTGGAAGAAGCTCAGAAATTGTGATGTTGTAGAAGCTAAATAAATAAGACACTTCTCCAAGTTTTAGGCCCGTGCTTTTCCCCAGCATTCAGATACTCGTCGAAATGTTCCGCAGAAATTCACTGAGCTAACAATTTCCGTTTTTAATTTTACCTGCTCAGTTATCGCCAAGGTTTACAGTGGCATCCAGACGTGTCGTCGGAGCGTGCCACTGTTGCCTTTAATAATTTCTGTTTTTCATTTTAACTGCTCAGTTATCACCAAGGTTTACAGTGGCATCCAGACGTTTCGTCGGAGCGTGCCACTGGTGCCTTTAATAATTTCTGTTTTTCATTTTAACTGCTCAGTTATCACCAAGGTTTACAGTGGCATCCAGACGTTTCGTCGGAGCGTGCCACTGTTGCCTTTAATAATTTCTGTTTTTCATTTTAACTGCTCAGTTTTATATATCGCCAAGGTTTTACAGTGGCATCCAGACGTTTCGTCGGAGCGTGCCACTGGTGCCTTTAATAATTTCTGTTTTTCATTTTAACTGCTCAGTTTATATCACCAAGGTTTACAGTGGCATCCAGACGTTTCGTCGGAGCGTGTCACTGTTGCCTTTAATAATTTTTGTTTTTCATTTTAACTGCTCAGTTTTATATATCGCCAAGGTTTACAGTGGCATCCAGACGTTTCGTCGGAGCGTGCCACTGTTGCCTTTAACAATTTCTGTTTTTCATTTTAACTGCTCAGTTTTATATATCGCCAAGGTTTACAGTGGCATCCAGACGTTTCGTCGGAGCGTGCCACTGTTGCCTTTAATAATTTCTGTTTTTCATTTTAACTGCTCAGTTTATATCGCCAAGGTTTTACAGTGGCATCCAGACGTTTCGTCGGAGCGTGCCACTGTTGCCTTTAATAATTTCTGTTTTTCATTTTAACTGCTCAGTTTATATCGCCAAGGTTTTACAGTGGCATCCAGACGTTTCGTCGGAGCGTGCCACTGTTGCCTTTAATAATTTCTGTTTTTCATTTTGACTGCTCAGTTATCGCCAAGGTTTACAGTGGCATCCACGGAAGTGGATATAGAACTTAAAGAAAATCGGAAAAGTGAATTAGAAGAATAAATAAATAAATAAATAAATAAATAAATAAATAAATAAATAAATAAGAATAAATGAGTTTCTTGCACTGCAAAGAGAATGTTCGTTTCTCGAGGTTCTTACATAAGAGCACGAAGTTTTAAATGGTTTGTCGTAAATGCGCTTTCTGCTATCTCTATCATACACTCGAACGTTAATTTGTTGACAAAGGGGAAAGATAGCCCCTCGAGCGGGAAACAGAAATAAATGGGTGAAGCGTATATGCGTAATTCATTTCTGTAATTGTGGATCGTCTTAAGCTTTGCCTGTGATGTATGTCATGGATCTAAATAAAGAAACTTTTTCAGTGTCCCCGCTGCATGCAAAAGGCTTTATAGCCTGCTTAGCTTGGCGGTTTAAGCAATTTGAGCGCGCGTGCACGAAGCAGCGAAGCCGCGAAAACGAGCGGCAAAGGCTTCCCCGTTCGTTTAATTTGGCGGCTTTGTAGCGCTAAGTTTTACAAAGACCAAATTATGCGGATTTGTCTTCGCGTGCGGCAGTCCCTGCGCTTCCGGTGACAAAAATTATTTTTGACAGCTGCGGCGGCGGATTTTGACACTTATTACTTTGCACGCGTTAATCCCTGACAGCGGAACATAAAAAATATGTAAGGAATGCGGGTCTACCAACCCCGCATTCCTTTAAGGTACTTCCAGATAGACCCCGCTGCGTCTCGTCATGCTTAAAGGAGCAATGTCGATTTTGGCGCCTGTTGAAAAATTAAGGCTATTTTGTTCATGTTCCTTCGTTTGTAATCCGTGTTTAATCTTATCCATCCTCAACTATCCTTCTGTTATGGTTTATTATTATATCTTTTGGTGTTTTTCAATTTAAAGGTAATTTTGTACACGTTCAAAGTAACTCGGAATATTATGACCGAGCTCCTAGTCGATTGCACAGGTTGGCTAAAGGAGATGAACACTTGCATCATTCCGGCGCCATTTTACGTATTCCCTCTTTGTGTGAACCCTTTAACTCCAGAGCATTACTTAACAGGTCATCGACCTTGATTCATTGGTGCTATTTTTCTCAATTTCTTGTGCAATTCTCTTAAACTGACCGTGCACAAACCCACTGACTGTCCTTGTTAAAACAGGGACACCTTCCTCTAGCTAATCATCCCATGTATTACAAATACTGCTGGTATAGCTTGCTTTTTAAGCAGCAATTGATTCAACCAACCATCGTTTGACTACTGACAATTGCTACTCCGACTTCTCCGGTCCCTGCTTGCATTTGTATTGGTAAAGCGAGACGAGAACCATCAAAAAGTAGTCAAACTGACTGATTGTGAACAAAAAACAAAAATAATATGACTACTACTTTTTTTTTACTACTGTTATACAAGAGGCTGCTTATGATCAAGTTAAAGTGGCTCTGCTATTAAACATTATCAAAGTAAATTCAGCAGTAGTGATTCCATTCTGTATTGGTACAGAGCTTGTTAAATAACAGGAGGCCAGGTGTGGCACCCATGACGAGTTTGGAGCCTTATTGTTGTAATTAGTTAACACAGGGTCGTTTATCCGGTTTGATTCTGATTTCTTATAATTCAGCCCTAAGTTCTTTAAATCAAACTTTATAAAATCATCTTGTCCTTGTGAGCGAACAGTTTTCTTTTTCATAGTTAAGTACAGCTACGCTTTTCTGAAGGACCGAGTATGTTATGCGTCTGTTATTCAAAATATTTGCGTTTTAATTTCAGATGCCTCATTGCTGAGAGAAAAGCCAAAAAAGATAAAGCACCAATGACAGACAGGTTAATGGCCAAAGCTCTTGAACTCCAAGTCGATTAAAATGCATATGGTCTCTCCTCACTGCAATTTACATTTTTATAGTTATCCGCAATTGCTTTTACAACGCTCTATGATTGGCTTAAAGCAGCTCGCGCCACCCAAGTGTATTCCACCAATGAAATGTGGAACCAAAGCCAATGCACGACCTGGTCGCGTGGTTTTTCCCGGGCTCGGTTTCAGTTACATGTTCGACTGTTGTGATTGGCTATTGGGCTTGTTTTGGTGCCGGTTTTCGAAGCTTGCTCACAAGTCCTGTTTTTAAAGACGAAGTAAACGCGAATTCAGCTTAAATATTTATCATCATCCGTCCATCTTGCGCCATGGGACTCATTTATAAGGCCTCAGCATGTACCATGATGTTTAACCCAACAAAAAAACTTCAGCTGCATTATCCAATAATCAGTTTTTAATAATGTCCTTTATGTTTCTTCATGACGTAACTGTTTTATTACTTAGCGATAAAATCGCCTGATAGATCGAGTAGTATCGATAGAGGGTTGTTTTCATACGATCACAACGATCGCTAAATGTTTTGATCACATGCAAGCCATGATTCATTTTTCACAAGGATCATTCCAAACCTTCAGCGCATATCGTAATGAACATTTATTCGTTGGGATGTATGAACGGCGTAAATATAAATTATGAAACAAACTAATGCAAGAAAGAAAATAACTTTCTTAGCGTCCTTATTGTTGTCATTAGTAAACTGAGAAATTTGATTTACTTATCAAATACTTCAAGCGGGATATGGACTAACCGGGAAACAGTATTATGTATATTTATTATATGGCTTGTGTTTGTAACCGACATAAACGCGTGCCCTGATTGGCGAGTTCTAGGACATTATTTTCCCGTAAAACCCTCGGCTGCAAAGCCGAAGCAAAAACCCATATAATAAACAACTTATTAATCTCGAACGTACGGTCTTTACGGGAAAATGTCAAACCTCACCCTTGCCGTATTACGGTAAGGTCACGTTGTAAGACTTTCTCGTGAAAAATAGAAATTATTACTAAAATTAAAATTTACAGTAGCTACTAGATAGTTATTCTCAATGGCAGTAACTATGTTTATTGTGTTGGTAAGAGGACGTAAAATTAAGTTATGTCACCCTAATATTTTATATTCCAACACTGGTGTAGCCCACTTTGAGGAAAGAGTGATGGCTTGGGCTGAGGATAACAGCACTAGCGTTTATATCCATTGAAGAAACAAACATGAGAGCACTGGGCGAGTTTCGTATATTGATTAGATTGAAAATCTAAGCATTTCAACTGAAATGCTAATGAACGAAAAGCTACCCAACCAAGTTTAATAGTTTTCAGCGGCAAATTGCCCAAATGGGAGCCTCGCAAAAGTTGCAAAATTCCATACAAACCCTTATAATTTTGTGCCTTGTCTACCCAATCCAACTCTGGAAAGAAACAAGTAAGGCGGAACATTCTGGGAAAAACTTTGAGAGGTGGTGGGATGGAGCAAAACTACATGCACTCCTGGTCTTTTGAAACGACTGAAATTCGGAAAGTACAAAAAACTGAGCAGTTAAAATGAAAAACAAAAATTATTAAAGGCAACAGTGACACGCTCCGACGAAACGTCTGGATGCCACTGTAAACCTTGGTGATATAAACTGAGCAGTTAAAATGAAAAACAGAAATTATTAAAGGCACCAGTGGCACGCTCCGACGAAACGTCTGGATGCCACTGTAAAACCTTGGCGATATATAAAACTGAGCAGTTAAAATGAAAAACAGAAATTATTAAAGGCAACAGTGGCACGCTCCGACGAAACGTCTGGATGCCACTGTAAACCTTGGTGATAACTGAGCAGTTAAAATGAAAAACAGAAATTATTAAAGGCACCAGTGGCACGCTCCGACGAAACGTCTGGATGCCACTGTAAACCTTGGTGATAACTGAGCAGTTAAAATGAAAAACAGAAATTATTAAAGGCAACAGTGGCACGCTCCGACGACACGTCTGGATGCCACTGTAAACCTTGGCGATAACTGAGCAGGTAAAATTAAAAACGGAAATTGTTAGCTCAGTGAATTTCTGCGGAACATTTCGACGAGTATCTGAATGCTGGGGAAAAGCACGGGCCTAAAACTTGGAGAAGTGTCTTATTTATTTAGCTTCTACAACATCACAATTTCTGAGCTTCTTCCACTGGATTGTTTTCGATTTTTTTTTTAATTCCGTGGCAGTGAAACGATCTATTTTTGTTCTTTGGTCTCCCGTGTCCCCCGGGAGGGGGAGGGGACGGCTGACATTCTCAGATAACAGTAGTCTTTGTTTTGCCGGTTCTTTGTGTGATGCAAGGAGGAGAAAATAAATAAAAGCACGCAACGTTTCGAAAGGCTTTTAAAGCAAAATCCAGAGACTCCAAAGTCGGATCGCTTGAAAATATACGATAAACGCGATTTTAATTCATTCTTTTATCCAACTGACTGAAATTTTAAGCAAACAACAAACTATGAAAGCTTACTTACCTTTTTGCCGTTGCTTCATGGCGGTCTTTGTAAAAAGCAACCGGTATCTTCATCCACATTTTGTGAGAGCACAACTCATGAAGTAGTTGGTATATCCAAACGGCGATTCGCTGTGGCTTTTGCAACAGGGGTCGAAATCCCTGCCACGTGAGTGAGCGCCCCATCGGTTTGTTGCTGTTATAGTTTTTTTAATATTGACTCAATCGATCAAAACACTGTGATCAAGGCCACTTAGTAGCCTCTTAACCTCTTAAATGCATTCTCGTTAAATACACCAGAATCTGGAAAATGCTGAAGAAATGTCGCAAACGACGAAACCACGATTTCATCTTCTGAGAAAGCCTTCCCTTGAAACGCGGCACCATCAACTGTGCGAAGAGTGCTGCGCTTTACCCTCACGACATCGTCTGGAAAGCGGCGCGCCGGTAACTTATTACGCGAGAAATAATCATTTTGCCG
>JAHPZR010016447.1:0-12500 GCA_019787425.1 Platygyra sinensis | reverse complement strand
TCTACGTTTAAAAGATTTTCCGCTGACCGACATATCCGACAGCATTTAGATTCTGAATTAGTGCGACACAAGTGCGACGCCTGAATCGACAGTCGCATTTCTGCCGCACTTATCGAACTGAATTCGAGACAGCAGAAATAAGATGTTTGAACCAGGACTTACAGTCAATACTATCACGGCTAAGTTGAGCATGGTATTCAACGAAGGAGACTTGTCATACCATTACTATCTGACAAGTAACTTTTCACTAGAGTCTAAAGATGACTTCCTCTCAGGTCGTCGAAAAGCCAGCCACTAGCATATTGAACTTTCCTTTGGAGGAATACCTTCTAAAGGACAGTCCCCATTCCACAAAATACATATATGAGGTTTTTTGATCAAAATAACGCCCATACTAAAACACAATAATAAAGACGATAGTTACATAGGCCCAAAACAAACAAGAAATTGCTTGACAAAAGAAAGTCGCCTCCAACTCTGTTGCAGACCAAGATATATACTAAACAGAAGTTGGAGAACACCTAAAGAACACAGGCCACAGGTTGAAAGGGACAAAAACGGTCGACTTCGCTAAAGAAGGACACAACTTTAGAAGAAAAATTTCCGAGGCCTTGGAAATTCAGTACCAGTCTCCGATGCTCAGCAGGGATCGAAGGTTCAATTTCCAGCACTGTGCGGAAACAATTTGTCACATGATTTTGACCACACAAGCTTACGTGACAACTTCATTCCCGCAATCAAAATTCACTTGAAAAAAGCGCCGCGATGGTGTTTTAAGCTTGTCACAGCTCAAGAACTGGACTCTGTGTCGGTGTCTTATATTTAGTGAGACATTGCTTCTAACCTGAGCTCTACTTCCACCCAAAAGATCTACTTTGTAACGTACAGGTTTTAAAATCTCCCTGGCCTTGTCAAAGTTCCCCTGCAAATGGATAACAGAAAACGTGTTAGACTTGGTGCTAATCGACATCAACTGAAAAGATATTTGAGTCCCTCTCGATCCTAAAGATGATCACATACCTTGTCAGCCTCCACAAATGCTTCACATAGAGCTAAGCCAACTTCACGAGATATCTCACAATTAGGGCCTGATCCATCTCTGAGAAAATAAAACAAAAAGTACATACCTTCAGCGAAGTAGAAAAATAAACACGAGGCAAAACTTTCAGACGTTAAAAATGCCATTTTTCAAACCAATAGTTAAACTGACTGAAGTCTGTATTCGGGCCTAGCGGCCTGTTGAGCTAGTGTTTAAAGCTGTTTTGTGAAAGGTTGTCTCACTAACGGGGAAAAGCTAAGCGAAAATGTGGAACGTTAATATGCGTAATGATGGATGTTACGGTTGCTTGAATGAATCTCAAGGTGTTTCGGTGTGGTGGAAGGAAACAGCACAAACACGTGTATTTGTTCTTTCTCGTTCCTCGTTGCTGAATCACCTTGAAACTCAATCAAGCAAAACCAAACTCTTACTACCCATAATGCCCATCGACATTGCCGCGTACGCTTTTACACTTTTGTGGGACAACCTTTGTCAAAACAGCTATATCTCAAGTTTCCTGAAGCGACTACTGAAGTCAGATTTACAGCAACGGGAACCAACGAAGGAAACACACGCCTGAAGCAAAGTACTTGTTAATCTTTATTGATAATCCCTCGTATTTTTTTTTAGGTGTAAGAATGCAACCTTTTTTCCCATGCATATCCTTCTATTTAGACTGTCGCGTGACCGGAATACTACTGTAATGTACAGAGACACTCCTTTGCAAGCTTGGGCCACGTCAGAGCTACTGTACTGTAACTTCATTAACAAATGAAGCTGTTGAGCGTAGAAAGCAAAAACTGTTAACATAGAGAACCCATAGTGAGGTTTGCCTATGACTGTCGAAAAGTAATAGGCCATTTCCGATTTCCCTTGTGCCTCTCTTTCAAAGCGAATCTAAGTGAGAAACCATTCTTATGAAAGTGCCTTTAATTTGCATGAAAATGAAACTGCATGCAGAACCATTTTCATACGAAAGGTTTCGTACTTATGTAGACTCGTTTTGAAACAGAGGCACAAGAGAACTCGGAAATGGCCTATTGGTTTTAGTGCATCAGCTACACGATTAACAAAAAAACTTCGCGCCACTTTTTTATCCACTCAGAAATAAAGCTCAAAACACTTGTGACTCACTCGCAATCGTTCATTCGCGCTTTTCGTATTGAAGAATGCAAGCTTCAGCACATGTAATAACTTTGAGCTTTGATTGGTTCACTGAATTATCTGTGTTCTTAATTGTGATTGGCTAGAATGATAGGTTTGGTCTTGGTTTTACGACACTCGAATGAAAACCGCTCTATCAAAGTTGGACTAATATCACATGTGCTTGCTTCAAGGTATTGCTCACCTGACATATTTTCTCAATGAATCTAAAAGCTTCATGGTCAGATCTTCATTCTTGGCTCCCAACGTACTCATAAGCATGTGACTGTCATTGAATGCCTATAAAACGTCATTAGAATTAAACCGGCATCAGTTTCTTCGTACAGGCACGTGAAAAGAAAAATATTGCTGGCTTATGCAGTAGGATTGAATCCCGGATTTCACAGCAGGGCGGGACTGTAGATGTGGGAGGCGCGGTGGCCTCATGGTTAGTGCGCTCGTCTCCGGATCGAGTGGTCCGGGTTCGAGCCCTGGCCGGGGACATTGTGTTGTGTTCTTGAGCAAGACACTTTACTCTCACAGTGCCCTTCTCCACCCAGGTGTATAAATGGGTACCGGCGAATTTAATGCTGGGGGGGTAACCCTGCGATGGACTAGCATCCCATCCAGGGGGGAGTAGAAATACTCTCAGTCGCTTCATGCTAAGGAAACCGGGATAAGCTCCGGCCTGATGGGCCACTTGGCTCGTATGCAGACTTTACCGGGACTGTAGATGCCTGAATGGAACGCCTCAGCTGATTCTCAAACACCACATCGATGTCCATTAACAGTCAACTCTCACCTAGCAGACACCTCGCTATTACGGACACCCACTGTTACGGTCTAAGCTGCATCCCCAGGGGAAGCTACAAAGAAATGTATGAAATAAATCCCGCTATAACAAACTCCAGTCATTAAGGAATTGCGAACACTTCAAGTCGTCCCAAAATAACATTTTAATTGCTCTTTTTTCGTTAGAACGGACAACTTGGACGTATTGTTATTGAGTTCAAGCCTGCGTTTTTTAAGTTGTGTATTCAACTGCGATGATCAATCATCTCGTCATATCTTTCTTTGGAGTTCAACTCTATCATATTTCATATATTCACTTGCGCTATTGAGTGAGATAGTTACAATCTTGCAATGTTTACTAGTAGTTTGAGCACAATTTTGACCTACATTATATGATTATGAATCGAAGTAAATGTGTGATACAAATAAAAAGAAACTGGAAAAGTTAAAAGAGTATAGCAGTACGTGTCACTTCACAGCCAAAAGTTGAGTCATTTTCATTACACCCCGCTATTGCAAATGACAGTCTCGAGGGTGTCCGTTATATGACGAGAGTTGACTATAATACAATACTCTTGGATGGAGAGACAGAATCTGAGAAGCATACATGTATGATGACCTGCATAAAAACACAATACAGTGATCATAGTAACATGTCCTGAAAGACTTGGTAGAAGGCTATTTAGTACTCTAGCTAATAATTAGCTTTGCATTTAGGGGTAGTTGGCTGTTGGAATGTCAGCTGACATCAGTCACAGGGTTCTCAGTAGAACGGCGGAATTCCACACGCTGTAATATCAAATGCAGCCACCTGTTCCAGCCATTAAAATTTGTACACATCTAGCAATACATTAAAGTGCACCTAACCCCAAAATTTTTTTTTTCGCTAAAACAATAAAGCTTATTTTGTGGAGTAATTAGCCGCAAAAATTTTTCGATTTGGTTAAATCCTCGAATTTCTGTGCCCCCTTGAAACCGAGTTTCGTATGGTTCACGACCGCGCATAAGGAGTCTGGGGAGACTAAAGCCGTGACGTCACTTCGAGAACGAAAGCTTCGGCTGTCCTAGTCGGGCCATTAACTCTGTGTGAGCGTGGAAGCCTTTTTACCGCACAAGTTTTTCGCTGGGGGCTCCACAGTCGACAGATTTCTGTTTTTATCAACAATATCTTCTACTTCGTCGGATTCTGAAATGAGCTTTGACTCAGAAGACTCCGAAATTTATTATATCGCTGAAGAGAATGACGACTCGCACTTGTAATTAAACAAAGCAAAGTGAATAGGGACCTTTAGCAAGGACGACGAGAACGTGGACGTCACCGACCGGAAGTCTGGAAAACGAACTTCGATGCTACCACGCATGCCCAATCGAGCTCGACTCGTCGTCCACACCTCGTTCAGGACGCCATTTGCCGTCTTGTCGAGAACGTGAGTATGTTCTATTTGTTTTCTAATTTCTGCATACGTATCTTAGGGATTTCTTCAATCTAAAGGGTCCGTTAATGAATAAAAACAGTGTCGAAAGTAATTTGATCGTACCGTAATGAAAAAAACTTGTTTTCTTTCGAGTTTCAGGTAGAGCTTTACAGTTTAAAGTGGGGGAAAGCAATGGCAGATGATGATAAAAGTATTCCAGGGTACGTAGTAGTGCTTTCATAAATACTAATCGCGGGCATCTCGTTATAGTTTTGTAATTTATACCAACTGGCATTTTTAAGAAGATTTCTGGGTTTGAAAAATATTCGAACTGCTCGGATCGACTGCATGTAAACTTAGCTTAGCTCTGAATCACTGGAGGTTGTTTAACAACACTGAATAAACGTTAAATTGTTTTAGTGGGTAATTTTTGCATTTTCAAATTAGCAGAACGTTTGACATGTTTTAGCCTGCATTGACTTTCAGCCGAAGAAAAGAAATAAAAACAAAAATTAATTTACAAATATTAAGCTTATATATAAGCTTAAGTACTCAAAAGTAAATTAATTTTACCATAGGATAAAGTCTATTGCATTAACACTAAGTAGAAGATGTAATTCTTTATGTAATAAAAATTTTGTTGTTTTCAGAAATTATGCCATGTTCACATCTCAGCACCAGTGGTAGTTGGAGTGCTGCAACCAGGCGGGGGAGGTCTTGCTTCTCGACACGAAACTCAGCTCTGCATTCGGCGGAGTTCATAGAATCCAGATCGAATCGCTTGTAGTTTCCATGAGGAAATTCGGGATTGTTTGTTTTGAAAGTAGCGTACAGCAGTAAAAACTCTTCATCTGAGACAATGTTATCCCCGTAAAGAAGTATAAGCAGGTCACGAAATTCTTTAAAAGACATTTTCCTGTTAACTGCCACAGAAAGCTACAGTAAAAGACTCGTCCACGTAACCGGTGTGCTAAAGTATTTATGTTTCCCGCCGTGGACGACCGCCCCGTCCCAGGCCTTAATCGGTCATAAACTTCATCGTCCACGTTCTCGTCGTCATTGCTAAAGGTCCCTAATAGTTAAATGATGACGGGCGAGCTGATTTATATGCTGACAACTCTCTGGCCAACGAAGAATGGATAGACAAATGAGGTGGATGCTGACAAAGAACTCGAACGAGCTCTGATGGACAGACCCGAAGGCAATGATATGCAGAAGTCAAAGAGACTGTAGCGTGTGGTGCGTATATTTACTAAATTCGCGCATTCTTCGATCTCGCATTAACATACTTTCGTATAAATAAAAGTCAAGTGCGTTAACTTTCTCAAATTATTTTAACTTCACTCGTTCAACGTAGACCAAAATGATTATCCCATGACACAATGTTTGTGTTCTTTTCCTGCAAGTGTGGAAATTGTAGCGTCGCTTGCCTTCAAAACATCAGCGAATGCTATTGTTGTTATTATTATATTAAAGTGAGTTAGAAGGTTGTCAAGACTCAAAGAAGAGTGATCTTGTTCTTGAAGATATTGCTGGTTTTCACATGACGTCACTAAATTTCAAACTTCAGAAATATTGATCCTCCTGAAATTTTACTTTCATGCTGTATAAGAGCAGCTAAAAACTAATATTCATACATATTTTCACTCCGAGTGGGTTCTTGGTTTAGTGATAGACTACGCTTGAATTTCTAAGCTTTTGCGTGACGTGACATTTACATGACGGGCGAAAGAGCTGTTAAGTTGGTTTAAAAGGTGATTTATTTCGGGGAATTCGGCTATCTGAACAGTTCTTGTATTAGAATAAAGTACTATTGTTACGTTTTTGAGTTATTCGAGAGATAAATTCACTCTTTCGAAGCAAAACTCAGTGACAGATGTTTCTGCTGGTTTCCGGCCGCCATGTTGGTGCCCATGTACATGGGCACCAGCATGGGGTCTCCATACAAATCTCTATAAATTTGGGGAAAACGTTTCTTCGCATATCTTCCAGGAGAAAAATTGCTGTGACCTGAATCTTGGCGAGAGTCTTTGCATATGTACCTTCTTTCTATTTCCAGATTTTGGACTTAATCTATTGAACGGTTTTGATTTTTTATTTCGATCTATTTTGAATGGCGTGACACTGAAAACCAGCAATTGGTGCTGATGTTACCTTAAAGTGTGTTACTGAATATCCAGGAATTAAACCTGTATGGCTTCAGAAATGGAGTTTTAAGATTAGTAGTGGGCAAATACAAAACTATCTGTCGGCTGTGCCGACTGACTGCTGTTGTTTCTCAGATCAGATGCAACAACGGCTGCATGAATCGATGGACGGTTATTCCAAATTCGTCTCGCTTAAGTCACTGAGTCAGCAAAATCCCTTCCTCTCTCTGAAAATCCAGGCATCGAGCGAGATCATCTGGTTTGAAATACTTTATGGAACAGATCACAAACTCTTAGACGGCTATCACTTTGCACGAATCGAGCCATCACTTTGTACGTTTCTTCTCTTCAGGACATCTCTCCATAAAACGGTATGGCATGAAGCGGAGTACCTCCTGTAAGTTTGTTGTGTTGCTACATCACACTGCAGCGCACCTGGCTAGCATTTTTTTCGAACAACTTTTCCAGCTTTTCCCACAGAAACAAGTAAATATGCGAATCTCAGAATCATCGTGTTCTCGATTTGACGTCACATCCGGCCCTCGACCCATTCTCCGTTAAACTCGGTCGTGGACCAAAATGGCGGCAATTTCACGTACTTTGACGAGCCATAGAAAATCAAAGATTTAACCAAATCGAAAAATTTTTGTGGCTAGTTACTCCACAAAATAAGCTTTATTGTTTTAGCGAAAAAAAGTTTTTGGGGTAAGGTGCACTTTAAGACTTAAAGGGCATTTGACACCCTTCTGCGCATGTGCAGCAATTTGATTTCTTATCCGACGGAACAGTTTTCAAAGTTGTTATCTGTGAGAAAAATCCTCCTCCATCGACCTTGTGAGGCGTATGAAAATAGTAAAACCGATATTGAAGAACTGTTTAGTCATCCATGAAAGATTTAAGAGTCGTATTTTGTGTTTTGAGTTGAATGCTGTCGAGAAATACAATGTCCCCGAGAGGGTTTTCGAAGCGGCTAGAGACGAAAGCTACTTTCACCTCCTGGTCGTCTTGTTCGGAAAAAAAAAAGACAAAAAAAGGAGAAAAGTTGCAAGTGCAAGGACGAAAATCGGAAACTTTGTATATATAGCTGCAGATATGCATGCGAGCTGGAAGAGAGTAAAGCGTATGTGCTTGTAATCAACAGACACGGCCTTCACACAACATAAACGTGATAAATATTCTGTACAAACAAAAGGCCAAAAGCCGGCGGATAAAGAGATGTTCGAAACGCACGTGCAACTCTTAGTTGACTCTCGTGGCGCTCGTGGTAGTATTACGGTTTCTATTGGTTTAAAAAAATTGGGGTCCATCAAGACCGCACATGCGCTTTATCGTGACAAAAGCCCTTTAACTGAAGTCTGAGACGTTTCAAAAAGAAAATAGTATTCAAAGACAATGAGGTGAAACAGCGCTACTTGCTACATCTAATTTTATGGTCATAAACAACTCATTTACCGTGACACTGCTCACCAAAATGCATGAGCTCGCATGCCGTTTGGGAACGTACAATTTCAAAATTTTCCAGGGGAACATGCCCCGGCTGCTAGAAGGTTAGCTTGCCCCTTTTGGGCAAATCGAGTCTCGCCCTAATCTATGCCGCCTGTTATGCTTTATTTGACGCATATGAAAACTTCTGCTAAAACCCTGGTCGGCTGTCGGAAGGACACCGACCAATACACTACGAAATGGTGGCTTTATTAATCTTTAGCTCAGCATCATATTTAAAAATATTGTTTTTGAGATGCCCGTTACCAGCACTAAATATAAACGTGGAAAGATAAATATGTCTAGGAAGACATTGAGTGGGCATCATGAAATTAATCAATAGCTATGAAGGAGAAATCCTGAATAAAATAAAATTTAAAAGGGTATCGGCTAAAGCTTACTGTTTTTAGCCGAATATCCTCCTCAGCCACTCCCTTTCCTTCTTAAGCGATATACAATTACCGGTCCCTGAAAATCGCAGTTTAAGCAGCCGAAATTGAATTTTTGGAACAAAACGGCGTTAGCGGCGCTGAACTGCAGTTCGCTTATAAAACTTGTGATGTCACTGGTTTCTATCTTGTTCTAACTTGATATTTTCAAGTTTTGCCTTTCATATAAAACATATTATAGAATTGTGGGGAACCCGGCAGAGAGTTTAAATTCATCAGATTGAATGCGAACACGATAGGAGACTGCTTTGAAAACGAGATTGGCATTTGTATTATCAAGACTAATAACTTGAACGGAAGAAAACGTCGCTGGCATTCAGCTTGGAAATAAAGTTTGGATTGTCGCGTCAATCTAGCAGTCTATAACAAAAAGAAAAATTAATTTAGCCTCAAATGCAGTGATTAAAGAACTACACGCTTTTGCTTGTTCTGTGGTCATTCGATAATTCAACTGTTTATCCATACACAGGTGGTTTTGTTCCAATGGTAAATTTTTATTCAAATTTCTATCTTAAACTGTGCGGAGCGGCATACCTGTTGACTTGATCGAGCCATCGTTCGAGATCAAAAGAGCCTGACATGTCTTCGCGAAGCGTACCGAAAAGCTGTCATTACGTCTTAACAATACCCAAAATTGGCCAAACATATGAGCATGACATCGTAGCCATATCAGGTTGGTGACATGATATCTCTTGATATCGGAAGAGTAGAAACGGCTTCTGATTGGCTCATTAAGAATTTGGATATAGTAATGTAGAGTTAGATGATGAGTTCTACTTACAGCCTCCGAAGATTGGTATTCTCGCGAAATATACCCTCGGGTAAGTCTTTCAACTGGTTGTTTTGCAGGTACCTACCAAACAATAACCACAATCAGTGTAAATTGTACGATTAAAGGAAAACTAAAGAGTGTGTGCTTTAACGTTGCATTCCCGATACAGAATACCACGGTACGGGAAACAAGAACAATAAAAAAATTTTAAAAATGGGAAAACAAAACTCTCTTATTCAATACTGTTGTTTCTCAGTCTAGAAAAGTGTGAGATCCCGGAATTGTGAGATCTTTTTTATTTGTGGCACTATTCTAATTTAGCCTGAGACATAACTAGAGATGGGAGGAGAAGGTGACAAAGGGTAAGCGCTCCAATTATATGAATATATACATGTAACTTGTCCATGTCAAACACGTCTCGTCCGTCCCCATGGTTAGCTATGTCCAGAAAGGGCATTTGCTCCGTTACCAGGGATTATAAATAGACAGAATTAATTAAGAGCGATCCAACCCAGAATGGGAAATGATAAGTAATGGTAATATGACCGAGTGGAGTCCAATTCGGTTTGTAATTATACGAGTGATAACAAAAATTTGACCACCGCGAAGCGGTAGTCCGATTTGTTTATCATGAGTACGTTTATAGACCGAATTGGACGACACGAAATCTTATGACCAATTACTCATAAAAAAATACAATTTCGGAAAAAAGAAGAATGGCCAAGTTAGGATGGAAAGTGAAAATTTGCCTTCAAAGCGTGCCAAAGGAGGCGTAAATTGTTTAATGTCGGTCTGAAATTGACTACAGCCAAAATATATTTGCTGGTTGGGTAAACAGGGGATTACAGGGAATTACAAGGGTATAGAAGGGAATACACGGGTTGTCATGGGATTACAAGGGAATAAAAGGGTTTACACGGCATTACAAGGGAATACAAGGGTTTACATTGGATTGCATAAGTATACAAGGGAATACAAGGGTTTACAGAAGAGTACAAGGGTATACAGGGGTTCACAGGGGAATACAAGGGTATCAAAGGGTTTACAGGGGAGTACAAGGGTATACAGGGGTTAACAGAGGATTACAAAGGGTATACAAAGGTTTGGAGGGTATTACAAGGGTATACAAGGGTTTACAGGGGATTACAAGGGTATGCAAGGGTTTACAGTGGAGTACAAAGGTATTTAGGGTTTCCAGGGCATTATACAAGGGTATACAAGCGTTTACAGGGGATTACAAGGGTATACAAGGCTTTACAGGGGAGTGCAAGGGTATACAAGCGTTTACCGGGGAGTACAAGAATATACAGGGGTTTACAGGGGATTACAAGGGTATAGAAGGCTTTACAGGGGAGTACAAGGGTATACAAGGGTTTACAGGTGAGTAAAAGGGTATACAGGGGTTTACACGGGAGTACAAGGGTATACAAGGATTTATAGGGGATTGCATACAGGCTGTAGGTATACGAGGGTATATAAGGGAATACAGGGATATACAGGGAATAACAGGGGATTACAAGGGTATACAAGGGTTTAGAGGGGATAAAAGGAATTACATGGGTTTACAGCGGATTACATGGGTATACAATGGTTTACAGGGAATTACAAGGGAAAACAAGGGTTTAGAGGGGAGTACAAGGGTATACAGGGGTTTACAGGGGATTACAAGGGTATAGAAGGGTTTACAGTGGAATGCACGGGAATACAGGGGAATACAAGAGAATAGAGGAGAATACAGGGAGGGGAATACAAGAGAATACAGGGGAAAATGCAATATAATAGGGAAATACAGGAAAATACATATAAGTTCTAAATACACTATAATAATGGATACATGAAGTACTTACCACCTTCAACAAGCACCGATCAGCGGCTTCCCAAATTAGATACCAGGTTCTGTCGGTTGTCGCGCCATTTTCTGGCGTCCTTTTTGAAAGGTGTAAATTTCGTGTACCCAGGAGCTTGTATCGATCTCTTTGTCCTTTTTCACTGTTTAAAAACTCTACTTTAGCGGATAAAATTCAATCCTCCTCACTCCTTCTCTGTGTACGATCTCAAGCAGTTTTTGGTGGCATACATCCCATGAAAACATCGATACATACCGCGGTCAGAATCAACACACCGATCAACAACAACAGGTAAGCCATTGTTGTCTTCCCTGACTTCCCGTGTGTCTTGTACGTAGAAGTAAGTTAAGCTTATATTTTCAGGGTAAAGTTCATTTGTAATTATGGAATTGCCTCTGATTATAAATGTTTCTTTAAAAACCAGAAGCTATTCATTGTTGAACAGCCTTTTTGCTAGTTACAGATATTATTCTGTGAGATTACAGCTGTATCTACTATGCATATAAAGATGTCATAGCCATAACAAATTTAGGGTTTTGGTCCTAAACCACATTTTCTGACATTCAGTGCCTTCCATTCAGGCATAAACAGTCTTTGTCCCACAGCAGTTTGATTTAATATCTGTTTGACTGATGGAAGTTAATGTAACCATGATTTCAAAAGACAGCAATGGGAATGGTGGTCAATCTGTCAAGTCAAACTACAATGTAAAATTTACTGATTGATTTATTATGATATTATGATATTTTCCTTAGTACTGCAAGCTTGATTTGATGTTTCCAATATAGATTTACACATAAACTAACCTTTATGTGAATTGTATTTTATTCATAGGATAAAGTAAAATTGGGAGTGCTTCATGTAAGACCCTGGCATACTAACTTGAAAAAAAAAGAAGCAGAATCCTGGTTTACAACACACATGTATGTATTCATGACTATTTAGAGGGCCATGGGGACTTTACTTAGATTAATTTTTGTAACAGCTATTGAAAAATTATATTGGCAAACAAATTTTGGCATTTCACTAGTCATTCTCTTTGTATCTCTTTTTTTCAATATGTATATTTTATATTCATGTATATACTGTAAACAAGGTGACTTTGCAGATCTTTTTCAGAGTGCTCAATAGTAAACTAGCAGGTGGTTATAACAGATGACGAACCAAGCAACTGTACTGTAGATTGGACTTGACATTTTATTGCTTTTTAGTTTCGAGATACACAACTTGTTTGCAGGACTTATCAGTAAAAATTGCCAAATGCAAATTTACATTATTACATTGGTTTGAAATACACATGTATAATCATTGGAAATATGATACATCTAGCTACAATAAATTGTGTGAATGCTTTTACAAAACCAAGGGAAAGCTGGAAACTATAGATAAATGCAAAGACTCTCGCCAAGATTCA
>JAHPZR010016446.1:0-33451 GCA_019787425.1 Platygyra sinensis | reverse complement strand
TTTGGATTTTGGTCTCGCTTAGGGTGTTCCGGCAAAGCACCAATATTTTATGCCACTAAGGTCTCATTTAGGGTTCCGCGAAGAAACACAGAATTATGCGAAGAGAAACAGAAGTCAAATTTTCTTTTGAAAACTTCTTTTAGATAAAAGCATTCGATGATTGTCTGTATATCATTAAAACTCATTGCATGTCGTATTTGTTTGTTTTTAAGCAGTCTCTTTTAGGGGTCAAAATTTGCTTAAGCCACGCCCAGATTGGTCTCCTTTAGGGGTCACAAAAACCTTAAGCCACGCCCAGATGGTCTCCTTTAGGGGTTAAATTCAAAATTTCCAACGAGCATCCCTATCTGTTTCCTTTGGGATTTCCCCCCGGGCACTGATCACCGTGAACTAATAATTAGACATTTTATGCAAAATGGCAGCTCAACATGCAGTTGCCCTCTCTTATTTCCTCTGAGAATTTGATGCAGTCAAGATTAAGTGAACTTGGTTTACAATCAATAGATGTTGGTGGTGCAAGTGAGATCTTTATCACATCAATTATATGGCAATAGCAACCATCATATGCGTATACGTCTCTAAAGATGGGTGACCAAGTCCTTGGCCAACTCGTTGATAACATCTTAAATCAAGATGAAGAAACTTTGGCCCAAAAGTTGCTTTTTGTTGAAAATGTTTCCTTAACTTACAACAAAGACACTTTAATTGTGTATGAAATCAATTAGAAATTTTCTTGGCTTTATTTGGATATTGAGCTTTCCATAAGCACGATCAGGACAAATTAGAAGTCGAATATTTCATATAAACAAATAATTATTTTTAAAAAGTTGTTAGTGTTATAAAGAAATTAAGACAGTTTTTTTTAATATTGTGCTTTCTATACGCACGATCAGAACAAGTTCGAAATCAAATATTTCATATAAACAAACAATTATTTTTTCGAAGGTTTGTTAATGTTATAAAGAAATTATGAGAATTTTTTTGGGTATTGAGCTTTCTATAAGCACGATCAGAACAAGTTCGAATCGAATATTTCATATAAACAGACAATTATTTTTTGAAGGTTTGTTAACGTTAAAAAGAAATTATGAGATTTTTTTGGGTATTGAGCTTTCCTACAAGCACGATCAAGACAAGTACGAAATCGAATATTTCATATAAACAAACAATTATTTTTTCGAGGTTTGTTAATGTTATAAAGAAATAATTATGACAATTTTTTGGGTATTGAGCTTTCTATAAGCACAATCAGGACAAGCTCGAAATCGAATATTTCATGTAAACAATTACTTTTACAAAGGTTTGCTTGTGTTATAAAGAAATGAAGAGAGTTTTCTGGATATTAAGCTTACTATAAGCGCGATCAGCACAAGTTCGAATCAAATATTTCATGTAAACAAATACTTATTTTTAAATGTTGTTAGTGTTATAAAGAACTAACAATTTTTGGGATATTGAGCTTTCTATCCGCCGCAACAGGACAAGTTTGAAATCGAATATTTCATGTAAACGAGCAATTATTTTTCATAAAGTTTGTTACTGTTATAACAAAAATACACAATTCAAAGAATATTTTAATATTATTATAAGTTGATTGGCAAAATAAAGATTAAAATTATGTACCAGTCAAATTGAAGCTTAAACATCCCCCCCCCCCCCTAGGCATTTGCATTTTTGGAAAAATTTTGTTCAGATTCCCCCCTCACTGGACCAAAAAGCTGTTCAAAATGCCCCCACCCCGGGAAAATTACCAGATTACTGTTTTAACTTTTCAGCAGTTTCTATCATGTTTCTGTGACTGTGCATGTTAACATGGTTTATTAGACAGCACATATTTATATATTATAGATATAAATCGTTCTTAAGGTAATTCCCTTGAAATAAAACTGACAATAGATTTTCATTCAAACTTTGCCCACTGAGAACTTCAATTTTGAAATAAAAAAGGGGGTGCACCTACTCATTAAGGAGCACTGGGGCATTGAAAATGACCCATTTTGGCATTATTTAATGCTATTACAAGAACGCATTCCCAGTAATAATTGTAAATTTTTGTGACCGAGACTCATGAGCACACGCATTAAACTGCGGTCAATGCATTGTATCGGACACAAATTAACTTTTTAAGTTTGATTTCGACAGAAAGCTGAATTCTTGATTAAAATTTCAACCAAATTTTTTGACATGGTTACCATAGGGCAACATAGAAAAGACCACAGTTTACTTGCATTTTCGTTATTTATTCAATTAATTTTCAGCAATAGGAATCAGATCAGTCTTTCCTCAAGCAAAGTTTATGATAAGTTGATTACAATGACTGAAAAAAAGTTGGGGTGCCCGTGCTCGTTGGTGAGCTATAGCCATTTTCCAGCTGACAGCGCTCAATATCAAGGCAAATCCGCCATGTTTTCAATATGCACATGCACGCGGGCGCGCTAAATGACGCCATAAATTATGCGCAGAAAGGATGCGCAGTGCAATTGTGAGGAATAACCTTAAACACCTTCAAATACGGAACACAGCTTGTGTAGACCTTTGGTTTTCAACCAATCCACCACGAATACGCAAACTTTTCCTTTGAATTCATCAAACTTCGGTCCCCGCCATCTCCGCCAAGATTTATCAACCCACATAGAATCAGGTAAAAACTGTTTCCATATCTCAAAGTTCTCTCTCACTATTCACTTACACTTACATGAAATTTCTAAGTTTCTTGACACAGAGACTTAGTTTCTGCACAACAAATGTTGTCGAAGTGCAATTCTCTTCAATTATAAAGGACAAAAAATTTCGGTGTGTCCAATGGGTTTCGAACCCGGGACGTCCGATCGAAAGTCTTCTCTCCTAACCACTTGACCACTGAGGATTCGCTGCAGAATCACGGTTGATTTAAGTACTAATGCGAACACCCAATATAAAGAAGCTAACCATTAACCCTAATCCTAATCAGTATTTTCAGTGCTTAGGCCTAATCAGTACTTTCAGTGCTTAGGCCTAATCAGTATTTTCAGTGCTTAGACCTAATCGGTATTTTCTTTGTGTACGCATCACAACGTATCCAAGGGCATTTTGAGATATGGAAACAAGTTCTAACCGTAGAATCAGCGCAACTCAAAACATGAAATCGAGGCTAGCGATCACATTCCCCACCCCCTATGAGTGGTGATCAAATGCCCTCCCTCCTTGGCAGGAAGAGGTGTCAAATGTCCGGGGTATGCTCGAGGGGGATGTTTAAGCTTCGATTTGACTGGTACATTACTTACATCTAAGCAGGTGTTCAAACTGTCTCTGAATGTAAAATAAGTCAATATTAGCCTCCACAGAAGGGGGAGGAAGAGTACGAAGATTAACTGTGGAATCTGGTGTCCCACTGGGCCCCGGTAAGTTCCACGTAGTGGTTCTAGTTCTTTTATCAAAAGCATCTTATAAATTAAGCAGTCAAATTTGCGCTGGCACTTCTGTAAGGTCTTGAAACTAAGAGATATGTCACTTGGGTCCCTCCCATGTTGATCTCTGACGTGTGTCCTAATTGTAGATCTCCTGGGTTCTTCAATGCGTTGATACAGGTGTCGGCATGTGTAGCCGACATAATCCGCATCGAACAGATCGCACTTAAAATGGTAAAAACGCACTGTTCACTCAAGATAGGGGGGTTTGCTTCCTTTTGGCTTGATGTCAGATCCGATCTTTCGGCTTGTTTACGCGCGATTATTATTATTACTAAGTTTTTTTTTGTCCTATTCATTATTTTCCATTCCCCATAATGCACTCTGTTTGCCCCAAAAAATTTTGCATAAAATATAGTTGTGAAATGCTCCTGGGAGGTCCGCATACTCTCAAGAGTATTTCACAACAATAGTTTATGCAAAACTTGGGAGGGGGGGAAGAGGGGAGGGGGGGAAAGAGGGGAGGGGGGCAAACAAAGTGCATTATGGGGAATTTAAAAAAAGAGAATTGTTATCTAGCCTTTTGTATGTTAGTTTTTTATCACTTACCTTTTGTAACGCTTACTACATATTTCCATATTTTTAACGGCTTTCACATTCTAACGTGTAGTTTTACTTCTCATATGCAATGTTCTACTAACTATTTTTATAATTGAAAGTGATCTTAGCGAGATCGACACGTCATAAGAGTTTTTCGCTAGTTATTATCTTAAAATGATCATCTTGCAAGGCAAAATTTATCGTAAAGAAATTACTCTCGGTTTATAAATTGTTTTCTTCACAGACTAAATTTCATGTATTATATTCGATGAGGTTAGATTTCTATCTTTTTGTTGTTGCTTGTCTTCTTATCCGTTATAAGCTGGTAATGGCCCGATTTATACTAGAGTCGGATCATCCGGTAGCTCGTCTGATAATCCGTCTGTGTATAAATACGGGCAAGCAGACGGATCGTCCATCCAGACGAGCTATCACGATAATCCGTCTTATCAGACGAATCATCGTGGATAACTCGTCAAGACGGATGATTCGTCGCCATGTATAAATGCGAGAAGAAGACGAACTAGCCACGAAAACTACACCTTCGTTACAAGAAGCCAGCGGCTGTTTTTAATAACTATAAACACGGAATGATTCAATCGACACACCGATAGTTCGTCTCATAGTCCTTCCCGTATTTATACTAGACGGATGATCCTTCTCGACGGATGATCCGTCTGGACGGATGATCCGTCTCCAGTATAAATCGGGCCAATAATTAACAATTGTCTTCTTGATGATTTGGGAAACGGAAGTGTGATCTAATGCCACACACAACACTGCTCGTACTGACATGAAATTACCTTATTATAGTCGGCTAAACTCATATTAGGAGATGTTACACTTTCAAATCTTTTGCCGGTAAGAGGAGGTCTGTATGGGGAGAATTTTGAATGCAGTGAGGTCTGCACACACGGCCGTAATAACCGACTGTCTGAACATCTTTACGTAATAGGCCATTTCAGAGTTATCTTGCACTTTTTGTCAAAACAAGTCCTCGTGGAAACCTTTTCCCATGAAAATGAGTTTGGTTTGTATGAAAATGAACACATACATGAATTTCTTTTTTTATATAACAAGATTGGGTCTGCTCAAAGGCTAGTTTGGCACTGAGGCAAAGGACAACTCTTAATTAGCCTAAAGTTAATATAGATAATAAATTGTATATGTCATTGCCGGAAAATTAAGGATGAAGGGTATGATCCTTCTGTATCTGAAATAATGTTTGTGTTCTCTGCTACGTACTAGACAGACACCATTAGGATTCCCGGCATATGCTTTAAACTGGGGTTTTCTTGAGAGTAGACGAATAAAGGCTTGCCCCTCCCCTGTCCTTTGGCATTAGGATTTTTCTCAGGCTATAGTCTCTAACAAGCTTTATTTTCTCTTCCCCAGCAACCTTAAAGCTCACAACTCCTACGAGTAAGTAAGATTTCATACAATAACCGACTTAGCTCGGTTATTAAATAAAAAATATTTGTTATATGGCAAACAAGAACAATTTAATTCGTTAATGTAACTGGTTTTTAGGAAACCGGTAATGTACTTGCGAAAGCTGACGAGTTAAACTTAATTCTTCCAAAGTTTACTCGTCCTCTTTAACATGTCAAAGTCTTTCCATACAAAGTTGAACATTTGTTTTCTAGTGAACATACGACATGCAGTAGTTTACAAATTTACTTACTGCGCAAGACCGAACGGACCAGTTCAAGTTTGATTCAAAATGACTGAAGGAAGGAAACTTAAGTCTCGCGTTCCTAAAAGGCTTATCGACGAGTACCAGCCGTAATCTTAGGGGAAAAAAAAAGACAATAAGTAGCAGAAATAAGATACTTTATGAGGTCGAAATTGTGGAGGTTGATAAAGAGAAGAAAAAAAAAAGCTGCAAAAATATCGGGACCCATACGATCCATCAACATATTTACGTAATAGGCCATTTCAGAGTTACCTTGCACTTGTTTGTCGAAACAAGTCCTCGTGCAAAACTTTTCCCATGAAAATAAGTTTGGTTTGAAGGAAAATACACATAGATGAATTTCTTTTTTCATAGCAATGGGTCTGATCAACGGCCCGTTTGACCCTGAGGCAAAGGACAACTCTTAAAGAGCCTAATAAAGACTATGCACATAAATTATACATGTCATTGAATGGTATGATCCTTCTGTATCTGACATCATGTACATGTTTGTGTTCTCTGCTACATACAAGCCAAACACTATGGGGTTTCCATATGCTCTAATTAAGCTGGGGTTTTCTGAGAGTAGGCAAATAAAGGCTTGCCCCTCCCCTGTCCTCTGGCATTAGGATTTTTCTCAGGCTATAGAGTCTCTAACAAGCTTTATTTCCTTTTCCCCAGACACCACAAGGGGTCCAAATACTACGGGTAAGTACGATTTCATATAATAACCGACTTAGCTCTTCCATTAAGTAAAATACTTGTTATTTGGCAAACAAGAACAACTAGCTTAATTCGTTAATGTAACTGGTTTGTAGGAAACGTTTAATGTGCTTGCGAAAGGTGACGAGCTAATCTTAATTCTGCAAAAGTTTACTCGTCCTCTTTACCATATCAAAGTCTTTCCTTACAAAGTTGAACATTTGTTTTCTAGTGATCAAACATGCAGTAGTTTACGAAGTTAGTTAATGCGCATGACCGAACGGACCAGTTCAAATTTGATTCAAAATGGCTGAAGAAGGGAAACTTAAGTTTCACGTTCCTAAAAGGCTTATCAACGAGAACCAGCCGTCATCTTGGGGAAAGAAAAAGACTAAAAGTAGCAAAAATAACATATTCTATGAGGTCGAATTTATAGAGGTTGATAAAGAGAAGAAAAAAGAAAGAACTGTTACGCATCGGCCAACCTACTCTGGCATGATAAGCTGTATGATATTCCCTGTGGAGTATAGCTGCGTTCTTAGCAACCAATGAATTAAGTTCTGTTTGATCGATCGTTTATGAATAATAACGCGAAATATGACAGATCTAGAAATTCTTGAACTGCAAGTATAAATGTCACAAGAACAATAGCCATTCTGCCCGATGAAATATCGGTACCCATACGAGATCACTGCGGATCATTTCAATCGTACCTCAGCCATTTATACCTTTTGCAAACAAGTAGACTACTAGGCAACTGATTCAAAAAATAACTTCGTGACATGCAGAGAGACAACAAAAACGCATCTAAACCGGTCACGAGATACTTTAATCTCTCAAATCAATAATAAGCAACAAATCACAAGCCTGCCACTTTCCGCATACATGAGGGAAGCACGGAAAGCCGCAAAGCTTTAGAACAAACATTTGTGTTTTATATCTGAACTCTTAATCATGATCTTCAAGGTATCAAAGAACACTTTTCTTTTAACCTATTTATTCTGTTGTTTTTCACGTTATCATGCACCAACCAATAATGGAGTTCTATCTTTTTGTATATGTACCACACACAACTCATAATTCCTCGATTCGCTCCGACGAAGGAATAACACTCAAAACATCAGCTTTCTAATCTCGGTACTACGGCCAATTTGCATCATCAGACCATTTGATGAAACCAACTTATCTCAATTTTTATTGGAAGAGAAAACTGCTTTAAAGTTAAAACTGGTTATTATATGACTTTTTTTTCTCAACCCGTGCTCTAAATAATGCGCGCTCTGATTAGTTAATTGTTTTAAATTATAGGGCATTATTCTCCCGTAATGACCACCTTATAAGTAGTTTCTTCGAAACACAGTTTAAGATAAAAACTAGCAAAAAAGATCTTACGACGTTTCGATCTCGCTGAGATCATTTTCAACTATAAAAAGAAGAAGTCGAACTTTGTATTGGTGGTTTTCAAGTCACGCAAATAATTAACAATTATCCTGAGAAATTGCGCGGAATATCGTCTGATACTTAGCCGACGAGGCCGTAGGCCGAGTCGGCTAAAATCAGACGATATTCCGCGAGATTGAGCAGGATAATTGTTTTATTATTCAACAAATTGATAACAAAATTGATTTCCAAGCTCGTAACATTTTTAAACCTTTCTGTCGACATTTTTTCACGTCACTTTTTCTTCCCACGTACGAAGCTACGTATATCGCCGGATATCTGTCACCTACGGATGACAGATATCGAGAGCATCATGACCATATTTGGATAGTGTTAAAATTTGTTGAATAATAATCTTAATTATGACGCAAGTGAAAAATAAAATTGCTTATTATTCAATAAATTGAGTCAAGAAATTGAAATATCGTAGAAAAGTAATAAATAAACACCGTGCCAAAGTTTCGGGGATGTGGGATATTCCGAACTCGAGTTAATCGGCAAAGGGTTTAACTGAAAATTATAGTGTTGAGTTTGAAGCCGCCATGTTGGAGCCCGTCTGAGGGACTCCAACATGGCGGAAATGGAAATATGTACTAAGCGTTACTAAAGGAAGTGATATAATCCTAAAATATAGCAGGCTAGATAACAAAAGGACAGAAAAAAAAATTAAAAAAAAAATTACAAGAAGATATAAAAATATCCGCGCGATAATATAACTTTGCTTGGGTCAGACTGCTTGTTAAAAGTTGCTTTTAATTCTTTTACTGATCAAAAGCATCTTATAAATTAAGCAGTCAAATTTGCGCTGGCACTTCTATAAGGTCTTGAAACGGAGAGAGGGCATGCGTAGCGTAGCGTGATGCACGCGTTTTAATACAACAGTGGAAGTCCCAAATTTCTCCCTCCGATGTGAAAGTGAACGACTGTTTTTTAGTATTAACGAGCAGGGAACGTGTCTTTTTACAATCATATGACTGGAACAGGGCGTAAACACAAACGTGGTGAACGAGGCTCAGTAGAAGAAGGGCAATCAGATCCTAAGAGAACAAACATGGCGGCCGTCGAAGGTGTAACCTTCGTAACAGAACCTCCAACCACCGAAGATCATCACAAAGAACCCAGTTTAACGGACTTACGAGAAATGTTGGTGGATATACAAATCACGGTAAATAATATTCTACTGGAAAATAAGAAAATCAGAGAAGACGTAAGAGAATTAAAATCCACTGTAAACAAACAGCAAATTGAGATTGTGGACCTCAAGAAACAACTTACCAAATCCACGACACAGCTTGCAGCTGCGGAGAAGGAGCTCGACGAGGCGAAGAAACGAATAAACGATCAACAAGAAGAAATAGGAGAGCTTTACGACCTTCAAGACCGTCTAAACAAGTTAAAATGGCCGACGTCTTCCCCGACTCCTCCTACGCAACGAGAGTACAATCGACACGGATCTTCATCAACGAAAACTTAACTTCTTACCGTCGCCGCATCATGTCTAAAGCTAACGAGAAACGTAGAGATGGCGAACTATTAAGTGTATGGTCGATGGACGGAACAATTTACGTGAAGACTTCGCCGGACGGGAGACCCATTAAAATCGTCGAATTAGAGGACCTCGAGAATCTGTAGCCTGCTAAGAAGTATTTTGGGAGAGAGGACGGACTCTGTCTGTTTGGAACTTCGACTTATCTCTTTTCCCTACCTGCCAAAAGGTTTAGTTGTTCTCTCTTGTGTTGTTGTGTGTGTTTGTTTATACTTTAGGGAGTTTCTGTATCTTTTCGTTCGTAATTTAATTCGTTAATTCTTTTCTTTTCTATTGAGTAATATGAGTACGAGTTGTCTGTCCAAATTTGACGTCTTATCATTGAATGTTCGTGGAATCAGAGATCAAATCAAGAGGAGGAGTATATTCTCATACCTAAAAAATCAGAAAGCAAACATTTATTTTTTACAAGAAACATATTCAGAACGAGCCGATGAAAAAATTTGGACAAATGAATGGGGTGGCGAGCTATTTTTCTCACATGGCACCACGCATAGTAAAGGTGTGTGTATTTTAATTAATCCCTTCGCACAACCAAAAATTGATTATTATTATGCCAATGACTCGGGTAGAATAGTGCTTATTACAATCACTCTTAATGGACAAAAACTATCACTGTGCAATATTTATGCACCCAATGATCAGGTTAATCAATTTAAATTTATGCAAGAGCTTAACAATTGCATAATCGATAAATCAGAGCTCACCTCGCTAATTGTCGGGGGAGACTGGAATTGTACTTTATCAAAAAAAGATAAGATCGGAGGTGCACCGTGGAAACCGTCTAGTTACCGTAATCTAATTGTGACTACGATGGAAATGTTTGACTTAGTGGATATTCAAAGAATGCGCCATCCAAAGTTACGTAAATTCACATATGAATCAAAATCTCTCAAACTAAAATCTAGAATAGACTTTTTTCTTAATTGCAAAAAATCTCTCTGGGGATGTAAAGAATTCGGAAATTTACCATGCAATCGCACCTGACCATAACGCAATTTTCATTTCGATATCTTGGCCCAACAAACCACCTCGTGGACCAGGACTCTGGAAATTTAACAACACTCTATTGAAGGATATGCAGTATGTGAATACAGTTCAGGATACATACGCTCATGTTTGCAGTTATTGTAGCAATGTGACAGATAAGAGGCTCTTTTGGGAGTTAATGAAAATGGAAATCAGAGCAGCGACTATTGCCTTTTCCAAAAGTAAAGCAAAATGTATCAGTAATCGAGAACAGGAATTAAGACGCAGGATAGACCAACTTGATGCTATTATCTGCGACAATTTTTCTTCCCCTTACATCGATGGAATACTACAGGAGTATGACGAACTGAAAACGGAACTTAAATCAATTTACGAAGAAAAAGGAAAACAAGCAATGTTTAGAGCAAAATGCCGTTGGATAGAAAATGGTGAACGCCCAACAAAGTATTTTTTTAATCTTGAAAAAAGTAATTTCAACAAAAAAAACTATCAGTGAGCTTCGTTTACAAGACGATTCTATTACGCGCAATGAGACGGTTATTCTAGAGCAAATCGAAAATTGTTACAGTAGCTTATACACCTCGAACTTAACCTTCTCTGAAATTGCGTATGAGACATTCACTGACAATGTTGAATCCCCTAAGCTTTCAGAGGACGTGAAGGAAACCTTGGAGGGTCCACTTACGTACGATGAATGCAAAAAGATACTAGAAACCTTTCAGAATGATAAAGCACCGGGGGAAGACGGATTTACCGTCGAATTTTATACCTACTTTTTTGAACTTTTAGGAAACGATTTAATAGCAAGTTTTAATGAAGCGCACGAGAAAGGTGAACTCTCCATTTCACAACGAAGGGGATTGATTACCTTAATACCGAAAGAAGATGGGTCACTTCTAGATCTTTCAAACTGGAGACCAATTACACTGCTAAATGTGGATCTTAAAATAGCATCGAAAACAATAGCTAAACGCATTGAACCGACACTACCAAACCTGATCCACTCCGACCAAACTGGTTTTGTAAAGGGGAGATACATAGGGGAAAATATCCGACTTATAAGTGACATAATGGATTATACGAGTTTACAAAACCTGCCTGGCATTCTAACGTCACTAGACTTCCGTAAAGCTTTTGATTCGATTGAATGGCCCTTTATAATGAAGACGCTAGACCATCTTAATTTTGGTAGAGGCATCAAACGTTGGGTTAACATATTCTACACCAACATAGAAAGTGCGGTTCAAAACAATGGTTTTATAACCAGTTGGTTTAAACCGTCAAAAGGAGTTCGACAAGGTTGCCCCCTCTCCCCTTATTTGTTTATCCTTTCTGCGGAAGTACTCTCAAATAAGATACGTCAGGAGTCCAATGTAAGAGGCATCAAAGTCTTCGGTAAGGAAATCAAGCTGTCTCAATTTGCTGATGATACTACTCTATTCAATGCGGACATAGAATCTTTAGAAAGGGCCTTGAAAATTGTTGGGGATTTCGGAAGAATTGCTGGTCTGTCCCTGAATGTTAAAAAAACGAAAGCGCTTTGGTTGGGGAAATGGAAAAATAATAAAAATAAACCTCTGGATCTAAAATGGTTCCACAGCCCTGTTAAGATATTGGGGATATATTTTTCGTATAATGTTAAGGCGAATAATGAGCTCAACTTCGACAAAAAGATCCAAAAGTTACAAACTAAGCTGGACATGTGGAGTTCACGGGATCTGACAATATTTGGAAGAGCCATGTTAATTAAAACCTTGGGCATATCGCAACTTATCTACTCGGCCTCTAATCTGGATGCTCCCAAAGGAATTGTGGAAATTGTAAGAACAAAATCTTTTAAGTTCCTCTGGAAAAACAAAAAGGATAAAATAAAAAGATCAGGCCTTTACCAAGATTTAGACAACGGTGGAATACGCATGATCGATTTTGATATTATGTTAAAGGCCCTAAAACTCGCCTGGATCCCGAGACTGTTGAGGACTTCAGACAATAGTAATTGGTGTATCATTCCAAAACATTATTTCAATCGAATGGGAGGGTTAAACTTTCTGCTAAGGTGCAACTATGACACGAATTACTTTAACGACCTCCCGCTCTTCTATAAGAAGATACTAGAGTTCTTCAACGAATTAAAAACTCTATACTCGTACGATCAAAAACAGGAGTTAATATTGTTTAATAACAAAGATATATTAGTGGACGGGAAACCCATCTTCCTTAGTGAATGGTTTAGAAAGGGAATTCTATCGATTAATGAGCTATTAAATGAAACTGGCAATGTTTTAACATTCCAGGAATTCCGTGATAAATATTCCTGTGAATCCAATTTTTTACAGTATTATCAAGTTGTTAGTGCTATTCCGAAACGCTTATGGTCTCTAGCCAAATGCTCTGACACTATCAATAGATCATTCTTTACCCAAAATGATAACATCTTTTCTTTCAACGAATCGACACAAATTAATCTGTACAAGGCTAAGTCAAAGGACTTCTATAACTTGTTTAACGTCAAGATTCACACCGAAGATCAAACGGGTCCTAAACGCTGGAGCGAAAAACTCTCTTTAAATAAGGACGTGTGGACTAGGATCTTTAAATCACTGAAAAATATCTGTAAGGAAACTAAACTAAAGGAGTTTCAATTTAAATTAATCCATAGAACGATTGTAACTAAGAAAGAATTATTCAGATTTGGTATAAAGACGGACGATGAATGTTTATACTGCGGAGATAAAGATTCAGTTGAGCACTCTTTTATCGAATGTGCGTTTACCAAATTGTTTACCCAAAATGTTTTGGACTGGTTTAACCAAGTTAATGAGTGCCAAATTTCTCCTACTACAGAGGAGACTTTGTTCGGCATTACTGCAAGCTCCCTAGACACAACAATAATTCGGAAATTCAATTACACCGCCTTATTTATGCGCCATTATATTTATTCAAGCAAGTTAAATAGCCTCGCCATCTCCATTCAGGATTTTATCAGTAAGCTACTCATTAAGTATGACCTTGAAAATTTTTCTTTAATTGGATGATTAATTGAGAAGTACTCCTCCCTCCTCAAAGTCAATATATAGTGTAAGTAATTGTAAGTAACTGTATGTTTAGCAAGTAAAGTAAGTATTGTATTGTTAATAGTGTAAGTTGCCCGTGTTGTAAGTAATTGAGTAATTGTTGAGAGTAAGTCTTGAAACTAAGAGATATGCCACTTGGGTCCCTCCCATGTTGATCTCTGACGTGTGTCCTAATTGTAGATCTCCTAGGTTCTTCAATGCGTTGATACAGGTGTCGGCATGTGTAGCCGACATAATCCGCATCGCACAGATCACACTTAAAATGGTAAAACGCACTGTTCACTCAAGATAGGCGGTTTGCTTCCTTTTGGCTCGATGTAAGATCCGATCTTTCGGCTTGTTTTACGGGCAAGCAGACGAATCGTCCATCCAGACGAGCTATCGCGATAATCCGTCTTGTCAGACGAATCATCGTGGATAACTCTCAAGACGGATGATTCGTCGCCATGTATAAATGCGAGAAGAAGACGAACTAGCCACGAAAACTACACCTTGGTTACAAGAAGCCAGCGGCTGTTTTTAATAACTATAAACACGGAATGATTCAATCGACACACCGATAGTTCGTCTCATAGTCCTTCCCGTATTTATACTAGACGGATGATCCTTCTCGACGGATGATCCGTCTCCAGTATAAATCGGGTCAATAATTAACAATTGTCTTCTTGATGATTTGGGAAACGGAAGTGCGATCTAATGCCACACACAACACTGCTCGTACTGACATGAAATTACCTTATTATAGTCGGCTAAACTCATGTTAGGAGATGTTACACTTTCAAATCTTTTGCCGGTAAGAGGAGGTCTGTATGGGGAGAATTTTGAATGCAGTGAGGTCTGCACACACGGCCGTAATAACCGACTGTCTGAACATCTTTACGTAATAGGCCATTTCAGAGTTATCTTGCACTTTTTTGTCAAAACAAGTCCTCGTGGAAACCTTTTCCCATGAAAATGAGTTTGGTTTGTATGAAAATGAACACATACATGAATTTCTTTTTTTATATAAACAAGATTGGGTCTGCTCAAAGGCTAGTTTGGCACTGAGGCAAAGGACAACTCTTAATTAGCCTAAAGTTAATATAGATAATAAATTATACATGTCATTGCCGGAAAATTAAGGATGAATGGTATGATCCTTCTGTATCTAAAATAATGTTTGTGTTCTCTGCTACGTACTAGATAGACACCATGAGGATTCCCGGCATATGCTTTAAACTGGGGTTTTCTTGAGAGTAGAAAAATAAAGGCTTGCCCCTCCCCTGTCCTTTGGCATTAGGATTTTTCTCAGGCTATAGTCTCTAACAAGCTTTATTTTCTCTTCCCCAGCAACCTTAAAGCTCACTACTCCTACGAGTACGTAAGATTTCATACAATAACTGACTTAGCTCGGTTATTAAATAAAAAATATTTGTTATATGGCAACAAGAACAATTTAATTCATTAATGTAACTGGTTTTTAGGAAACTGTTAATGTACTTGCGAAAGGTGACGAGTTAAACTTAATTCTGCCAAAGTTTACTCGTCCTTTTTAACATGTCAAAGTCTTTCCATACAAAGTTGAACATTTGTTTTCTAGTGAACATACGACATGCAGTAGTTTACAAATTTACTTACTGCGCATGACCGAACGGACCAGTTCAAGTTTGATTCAAATGCCTGAAGGAAGGAAACTTAAGTCTCGCGTTCCTAAAAGGCTTATCGACGAGTACCAGCCGTAATCTTAGGGGAAAAAAAGACAATAAGTAGCATAAATAAGATACTCTATGAGGTCGAAATTGTGGAGGTTGATAAAGAGAAGAAAAAAAAAAGCTGCAAAAATATCGGGACCCATACGATCCATCAACATATTTACGTAATAGGCCATTTCAGAGTTACCTTGCACTTGTTTGTCGAAGCAAGTCCTCGTGCAAAACTTTTCCCATGAAAATAAGTTTGGTTTGAAGGAAAATACACATAGATGAATTTCTTTTTTCATAGCAATGGGTCTGATCAACGGCCCGTTTGACCCTGAGGCAAAGGACAACTCTTAAAGAGCCTAATAACGACTATGCACATAAATTATACTTGTCATTAAATGGTATGATCCTTCTGTATCTGACATCATGTACATGTTTGTGTTCTCTGCTACATACAAGCCAAACACTATGGGGTTTCCATATGCTCTAATTAAGCTGGGGTTTTCTTGAGAGTAGGCAAATAAAGGCTTGCCCCTCCCCTGTCCTCTGGCATTAGGATTTTTCTCAGGCTATAGAGTCTCTAACAAGCTTTATTTCCTTTTCCCCAGACACCACAAGGGGTCCAAATACTACGGGTAAGTACGATTTCATATAATAACCGACTTAGCTCTTCCATTAAATAAAATACTTGTTATTTGGCAAACAAGAACAACTAGCTTAATTCGTTAATGTAACTGGTTTGTAGGAAACGTTTAATGTGCTTGCGAAAGGTGATGAGCTAAACTTAATTCTGCAAAAATTTACTCGTCCTCTTTACCGCATATCAAAGTCTTTCCTTACAAAGTTGAACATTTGTTTTCTAGTGATCAAACATGCAGTAGTTTACGAAGTTAGTTAATGCGCATGACCGAACGGACCAGTTCAAATTTGATTCAAAATGGCTGAAGAAGGGAAACTTAAGTTTCACGTTCCTAAAAGGCTTATCAACGAGAACCAGCCGTCATCTTGGGGAAAGAAAAAGACTAAAAGTAGCAAAAATAACATATTCTATGAGGTCGAATTTATAGAGGTTGATAAAGAGAAGAAAAAAGAAAGAACTGTTACGCATCGGCCAACCTTCTCTGGCATGATAAGCTGTATGATATTCCCTGTGGAGTATAGCTGCGTTCTTAGCAACCAATGAATTAAGTTCTGTTTGATCGATCGTTTATGAATAATAACGCGAAATATAACAGATCTAGAAATTCTTGAACTGCAAGTATAAATGTCACGAGAACAATAGCCATTCTGCCCGATGAAATATCGGTACCCATACGAGATCACTGCGGATCATTTCAATCGTACCTCAGCCATTTATACCTTTTGCAAACAAGTAGACTACTAGGCAACTGATTCAAAAAATAACTTCGTGACATGCAGAGAGACAACAAAAACGCATCTAAACCGGTCACGAGATACTTTAATCTCTCAAATCAATAATAAGCAACAAATCACAAGCCTGCCACTTTCCCGCATACATGAGGGAAGCACGGAAAGCCGCAAAGCTTTAGAACAAAACATTTGTGTTTTATATCTGAACTCCATTATTGGTTGGTGCATGATAACGTGAAAAACAACAGAATAAATAGGTTTAAAGAAAGTGTTCTTTGATACCTTGAAGATCATGATTAAGAGTTCAGATATAAAACACAAATGTTTGTTCTAAAGCTTTGCGGCTTTCCGTGCTTCCCTCATGTATGCGGGAAAGTGGCAGGCTTGTGATTTGTTGCTTATTATTGATTTGAGAGATTAAAGTATCTCGTGACCGGTTTAGATGCGTTTTTGTTGTCTCTCTGCATGTCACGAAGTTATTTTTTGAATCAGTTGCCTAGTAGTCTACTTGTTTGCAAAAGGTATAAATGGCTGAGGTACGATTGAAATGATCCGCAGTGATCTCGTATGGGTACCGATATTTCATCGGGCAGAATGGCTATTGTTCTCGTGACATTTATACTTGCAGTTCAAGAATTTCTAGATCTGTTATATTTCGCGTTATTATTCATAAACGATCGATCAAACAGAACTTAATTCATTGGTTGCTAAGAACGCAGCTATACTCCACAGGGAATATCATACAGCTTATCATGCCAGAGAAGGTTGGCCGATGCGTAACAGTTCTTTCTTTTTTCTTCTCTTTATCAACCTCTATAAATTCGACCTCATAGAATATGTTATTTTTGCTACTTTTAGTCTTTTTCTTTCCCCAAGATGACGGCTGGTTCTCGTTGATAAGCCTTTTAGGAACGTGAAACTTAAGTTTCCCTTCTTCAGCCATTTTGAATCAAATTTGAACTGGTCCGTTCGGTCATGCGCATTAACTAACTTCGTAAACTACTGCATGTTTGATCACTAGAAAACAAATGTTCAACTTTGTAAGGAAAGACTTTGATATGCGGTAAAGAGGACGAGTAAATTTTTGCAGAATTAAGTTTAGCTCATCACCTTTCGCAAGCACATTAAACGTTTCCTACAAACCAGTTACATTAACGAATTAAGCTAGTTGTTCTTGTTTGCCAAATAACAAGTATTTTATTTAATGGAAGAGCTAAGTCGGTTATTATATGAAATCGTACTTACCCGTAGTATTTGGACCCCTTGTGGTGTCTGGGGAAAAGGAAATAAAGCTTGTTAGAGACTCTATAGCCTGAGAAAAATCCTAATGCCAGAGGACAGGGGAGGGGCAAGCCTTTATTTGCCTACTCTCAAGAAAACCCCAGCTTAATTAGAGCATATGGAAACCCCATAGTGTTTGGCTTGTATGTAGCAGAGAACACAAACATGTACATGATGTCAGATACAGAAGGATCATACCATTTAATGACAAGTATAATTTATGTGCATAGTCGTTATTAGGCTCTTTAAGAGTTGTCCTTTGCCTCAGGGTCAAACGGGCCGTTGATCAGACCCATTGCTATGAAAAAAGAAATTCATCTATGTGTATTTTCCTTCAAACCAAACTTATTTTCATGGGAAAAGTTTTGCACGAGGACTTGCTTCGACAAACAAGTGCAAGGTAACTCTGAAATGGCCTATTACGTAAATATGTTGATGGATCGTATGGGTCCCGATATTTTTGCAGCTTTTTTTTTTCTTCTCTTTATCAACCTCCACAATTTCGACCTCATAGAGTATCTTATTTAGCTACTTATTGTCTTTTTTTCCCCTAAGATTACGGCTGGTACTCGTCGATAAGCCTTTTAGGAACGCGAGACTTAAGTTTCCTTCCTTCAGGCATTTTGAATCAAACTTGAACTGGTCCGTTCGGTCATGCGCAGTAAGTAAATTTGTAAACTACTGCATGTCGTATGTTCACTAGAAAACAAATGTTCAACTTTGTATGGAAAGACTTTGACATGTTAAAAAGGACGAGTAAACTTTGGCAGAATTAAGTTTAACTCGTCACCTTTCGCAAGTACATTAACAGTTTCCTAAAAACCAGTTACATTAATGAATTAAATTGTTCTTGGTTGCCATATAACAAATATTTTTTATTTAATAACCGAGCTAAGTCAGTTATTGTATGAAATCTTACGTACTCGTAGGAGTAGTGAGCTTTAAGGTTGCTGGGGAAGAGAAAATAAAGCTTGTTAGAGACTATAGCCTGAGAAAAATCCTAATGCCAAAGGACAGGGGAGGGGCAAGCCTTTATTTTTCTACTCTCAAGAAAACCCCAGTTTAAAGCATATGCCGGGAATCCTCATGGTGTCTATCTAGTACGTAGCAGAGAACACAAACATTATTTTAGATACAGAAGGATCATACCATTCATCCTTAATTTTCCGGCAATGACATGTATAATTTATTATCTATATTAACTTTAGGCTAATTAAGAGTTGTCCTTTGCCTCAGTGCCAAACTAGCCTTTGAGCAGACCCAATCTTGTTATATATAAAAAAAGAAATTCATGTATGTGTTCATTTTCATACAAACCAAACTCATTTTCATGGGAAAAGGTTTCCACGAGGACTTGTTTTGACAAAAAAGTGCAAGATAACTCTGAAATGGCCTATTACGTAAAGATGTTCAGACAGTCGGTTATTACGGCCGTGTGTGCAGACCTCACTGCATTCAAAATTCTCCCCATACAGACCTCCTCTTACCGGCAAAAGATTTGAAAGTGTAACATCTCCTAACATGAGTTTAGCCGACTATAATAAGGTAATTTCATGTCAGTACGAGCAGTGTTGTGTGTGGCATTAGATCGCACTTCCGTTTCCCAAATCATCAAGAAGACAATTGTTAATTATTGACCCGATTTATACTGGAGACGGATCATCCGTCGAGAAGGATCATCCGTCTAGTATAAATACGGGAAGGACTATGAGACGAACTATCGGTGTGTCGATTGAATCATTCCGTGTTTATAGTTATTAAAAACAGCCGCTGGCTTCTTGTAACCAAGGTGTAGTTTTCGTGGCTAGTTCGTCTTCTTCTCGCATTTATACATGGCGACGAATCATCCGTCTTGAGAGTTATCCACGATGATTCGTCTGACAAGACGGATTATCGCGATAGCTCGTCTGGATGGACGATTCGTCTGCTTGCCCGTAAAACAAGCCGAAAGATCGGATCTTACATCGAGCCAAAAGGAAGCAAACCGCCTATCTTGAGTGAACAGTGCGTTTTACCATTTTAAGTGTGATCTGTGCGATGCGGATTATGTCGGCTACACATGCCGACACCTGTATCAACGCATTGAAGAACCTAGGAGATCTACAATTAGGACACACGTCAGAGATCAACATGGGAGGGACCCAAGTGGCATATCTCTTAGTTTCAAGACTTACTCTCAACAATTACTCAATTACTTACAACACGGGCAACTTACACTATTAACAATACAATACTTACTTTACTTGCTAAACATACAGTTACTTACAATTACTTACACTATATATTGACTTTGAGGAGGGAGGAGTACTTTCTCAATTGATCATCCAATTAAAGAAAAATTTTCAAGGTCATACTTAATGAGTAGCTTACTGATAAAATCCTGAATGGAGATGGCGAGGCTATTTAACTTGCTTGAATAAATATAATGGCGCATAAATAAGGCGGTGTAATTGAATTTCCGAATTATTGTTGTGTCTAGGGAGCTTGCAGTAATGCCGAACAAAGTCTCCTCTGTAGTAGGAGAAATTTGGCACTCATTAACTTGGTTAAACCAGTCCAAAACATTTTGGGTAAACAATTTGGTAAACGCACATTCGATAAAAGAGTGCTCAACTGAATCTTTATCTCCGCAGTATAAACATTCATCGTCCGTCTTTATACCAAATCTGAATAATTCTTTCTTAGTTACAATCGTTCTATGGATTAATTTAAATTGAAACTCCTTTAGTTTAGTTTCCTTACAGATATTTTTCAGTGATTTAAAGATCCTAGTCCACACGTCCTTATTTAAAGAGAGTTTTTCGCTCCAGCGTTTAGGACCCGTTTGATCTTCGGTGTGAATCTTGACGTTAAACAAGTTATAGAAGTCCTTTGACTTAGCCTTGTACAGATTAATTTGTGTCGATTCGTTGAAAGAAAAGATGTTATCATTTTGGGTAAAGAATGATCTATTGATAGTGTCAGAGCATTTGGCTAGAGACCATAAGCGTTTCGGAATAGCACTAACAACTTGATAATACTGTAAAAAATTGGATTCACAGGAATATTTATCACGGAATTCCTGGAATGTTAAAACATTGCCAGTTTCATTTAATAGCTCATTAATCGATAGAATTCCCTTTCTAAACCATTCACTAAGGAAGATGGGTTTCCCGTCCACTAATATATCTTTGTTATTAAACAATATTAACTCCTGTTTTTGATCGTACGAGTATAGAGTTTTTAATTCGTTGAAGAACTCTAGTATCTTCTTATAGAAGAGCGGGAGGTCGTTAAAGTAATTCGTGTCATAGTTGCACCTTAGCAGAAAGTTTAACCCTCCCATTCGATTGAAATAATGTTTTGGAATGATACACCAATTACTATTGTCTGAAGTCCTCAACAGTCTCGGGATCCAGGCGAGTTTTAGGGCCTTTAACATAATATCAAAATCGATCATGCGTATTCCACCGTTGTCTAAATCTTGGTAAAGGCCTGATCTTTTTATTTTATCCTTTTTGTTTTTCCAGAGGAACTTAAAAGATTTTGTTCTTACAATTTCCACAATTCCTTTGGGAGCATCCAGATTAGAGGCCGAGTAGATAAGTTGCGATATGCCCAAGGTTTTAATTAACATGGCTCTTCCAAATATTGTCAGATCCCGTGAACTCCACATGTCCAGCTTAGTTTGTAACTTTTGGATCTTTTTGTCGAAGTTGAGCTCATTATTCGCCTTAACATTATACGAAAAATATATCCCCAATATCTTAACAGGGCTGTGGAACCATTTTAGATCCAGAGGTTTATTTTTATTATTTTTCCATTTCCCCAACCAAAGCGCTTTCGTTTTTTTAACATTCAGGGACAGACCAGCAATTCTTCCGAAATCCCCAACAATTTTCAAGGCCCTTTCTAAAGATTCTATGTCCGCATTGAATAGAGTAGTATCATCAGCAAATTGAGACAGCTTGATTTCCTTACCGAAGACTTTGATGCCTCTTACATTGGACTCCTGACGTATCTTATTTGAGAGTACTTCCGCAGAAAGGATAAACAAATAAGGGGAGAGGGGGCAACCTTGTCGAACTCCTTTTGACGGTTTAAACCAACTGGTTATAAAACCATTGTTTTGAACCGCACTTTCTATGTTGGTGTAGAATATGTTAACCCAACGTTTGATGCCTCTACCAAAATTAAGATGGTCTAGCGTCTTCATTATAAAGGGCCATTCAATCGAATCAAAAGCTTTACGGAAGTCTAGTGACGTTAGAATGCCAGGCAGGTTTTGTAAACTCGTATAATCCATTATGTCACTTATAAGTCGGATATTTTCCCCTATGTATCTCCCCTTTACAAAACCAGTTTGGTCGGAGTGGATCAGGTTTGGTAGTGTCGGTTCAATGCGTTTAGCTATTGTTTTCGATGCTATTTTAAGATCCACATTTAGCAGTGTAATTGGTCTCCAGTTTGAAAGATCTAGAAGTGACCCATCTTCTTTCGGTATTAAGGTAATCAATCCCCTTCGTTGTGAAATGGAGAGTTCACCTTTCTCGTGCGCTTCATTAAAACTTGCTATTAAATCGTTTCCTAAAAGTTCAAAAAAGTAGGTATAAAATTCGACGGTAAATCCGTCTTCCCCCGGTGCTTTATCATTCTGAAAGGTTTCTAGTATCTTTTTGCATTCATCGTACGTAAGTGGACCCTCCAAGGTTTCCTTCACGTCCTCTGAAAGCTTAGGGGATTCAACATTGTCAGTGAATGTCTCATACGCAGTTTCAGAGAAGGTTAAGTTCGAGGTGTATAAGCTACTGTAATAATTTTCGATTTGCTCTAGAATAACCGTCTCATTGCGCGTAATAGAATCGTCTTGTAAACGAAGCTCACTGATAGTTTTTTTTGTTGAAATTACTTTTTTCAAGATTAAAAAAATACTTTGTTGGGCGTTCACCATTTTCTATCCAACGGCATTTTGCTCTAAACATTGCTTGTTTTCCTTTTTCTTCGTAAATTGATTTAAGTTCCGTTTTCAGTTCGTCATACTCCTGTAGTATTCCATCGATGTAAGGGGAAGAAAAATTGTCGCAGATAATAGCATCAAGTTGGTCTATCCTGCGTCTTAATTCCTGTTCTCGATTACTGATACATTTTGCTTTACTTTTGGAAAAGGCAATAGTCGCTGCTCTGATTTCCATTTTCATTAACTCCCAAAAGAGCCTCTTATCTGTCACATTGCTACAATAACTGCAAACATGAGCGTATGTATCCTGAACTGTATTCACATACTGCATATCCTTCAATAGAGTGTTGTTAAATTTCCAGAGTCCTGGTCCACGAGGTGGTTTGTTGGGCCAAGATATCGAAATGAAAATTGCGTTATGGTCAGGTGCGATTGCATGGTAAATTTCCGAATTCTTTACATCCCCAGAGAGATTTTTTGCAATTAAGAAAAAGTCTATTCTAGATTTTAGTTTGAGAGATTTTGATTCATATGTGAATTTACGTAACTTTGGATGGCGCATTCTTTGAATATCCACTAAGTCAAACATTTCCATCGTAGTCACAATTAGATTACGGTAACTAGACGGTTTCCACGGTGCACCTCCGATCTTATCTTTTTTTGATAAAGTACAATTCCAGTCTCCCCCGACAATTAGCGAGGTGAGCTCTGATTTATCGATTATGCAATTGTTAAGCTCTTGCATAAATTTAAATTGATTAACCTGATCATTGGGTGCATAAATATTGCACAGTGATAGTTTTTGTCCATTAAGAGTGATTGTAATAAGCACTATTCTACCCGAGTCATTGGCATAATAATAATCAATTTTTGGTTGTGCGAAGGGATTAATTAAAATACACACACCTTTACTATGCGTGGTGCCATGTGAGAAAAATAGCTCGCCACCCCATTCATTTGTCCAAATTTTTTCATCGGCTCGTTCTGAATATGTTTCTTGTAAAAAATAAATGTTTGCTTTCTGATTTTTTAGGTATGAGAATATACTCCTCCTCTTGATTTGATCTCTGATTCCACGAACATTCAATGATAAGACGTCAAATTTGGACAGACAACTCGTACTCATATTACTCAATAGAAAAGAAAAGAATTAACGAATTAAATTACGAACGAAAAGATACAGAAACTCCCTAAAGTATAAACAAACACACACAACAACACAAGAGAGAACAACTAAACCTTTTGGCAGGTAGGGAAAAGAGATAAGTCGAAGTTCCAAACAGACAGAGTCCGTCCTCTCTCCCAAAATACTTCTTAGCAGGCTACAGATTCTCGAGGTCCTCTAATTCGACGATTTTAATGGGTCTCCCGTCCGGCGAAGTCTTCACGTAAATTGTTCCGTCCATCGACCATACACTTAATAGTTCGCCATCTCTACGTTTCTCGTTAGCTTTAGACATGATGCGGCGACGGTAAGAAGTTAAGTTTTCGTTGATGAAGATCCGTGTCGATTGTACTCTCGTTGCGTAGGAGGAGTCGGGGAAGACGTCGGCCATTTTAACTTGTTTAGACGGTCTTGAAGGTCGTAAAGCTCTCCTATTTCTTCTTGTTGATCGTTTATTCGTTTCTTCGCCTCGTCGAGCTCCTTCTCCGCAGCTGCAAGCTGTGTCGTGGATTTGGTAAGTTGTTTCTTGAGGTCCACAATCTCAATTTGCTGTTTGTTTACAGTGGATTTTAATTCTCTTACGTCTTCTCTGATTTTCTTATTTTCCAGTAGAATATTATTTACCGTGATTTGTATATCCACCAACATTTCTCGTAAGTCCGTTAAACTGGGTTCTTTGTGATGATCTTCGGTGGTTGGAGGTTCTGTTACGAAGGTTACACCTTCGACGGCCGCCATGTTTGTTCTCTTAGGATCTGATTGCCCTTCTTCTACTGAGCCTCGTTCACCACGTTTGTGTTTACGCCCTGTTCCAGTCATATGATTGTAAAAAGACACGTTCCCTGCTCGTTAATACTAAAAAACAGTCGTTCACTTTCACATCGGAGGGAGAAATTTGGGACTTCCACTGTTGTATTAAAACGCGTGCATCACGCTACGCTACGCATGCCCTCTCTCCGTTTCAAGACCTTATAGAAGTGCCAGCGCAAATTTGACTGCTTAATTTATAAGATGCTTTTGATCAGTAAAAGAATTAAAAGCAACTTTTAACAAGCAGTCTGACCCAAGCAAAGTTATATTATCGCGCGGATATTTTTATATCTTCTTGTAATTTTTTTTTTAATTTTTTTTTCTGTCCTTTTGTTATCTAGCCTGCTATATTTTAGGATTATATCACTTCCTTTAGTAACGCTTAGTACATATTTCCATTTCCGCCATGTTGGAGTCCCTCAGACGGGCTCCAACATGGCGGCTTCAAACTCAACACTATAATTTTCAGTTAAACCCTTTGCCGATTAACTCGAGTTCGGAATATCCCACATCCCCGAAACTTTGGCACGGTGTTTATTTATTACTTTTCTACGATATTTCAATTTCTTGACTCAATTTATTGAATAATAAGCAATTTTATTTTTCACTTGCGTCATAATTAAGATTATTATTCAACAAATTTTAACACTATCCAAATATGGTCATGATGCTCTCGATATCTGTCATCCGTAGGTGACAGATATCCGGCGATATACGTAGCTTCGTACGTGGGAAGAAAAAGTGACGTGAAAAAATGTCGACAGAAAGGTTTAAAAATGTTACGAGCTTGGAAATCAATTTTGTTATCAATTTGTTGAATAATAAAACAATTATCCTGCTCAATCTCGCGGAATATCGTCTGATTTTAGCCGACTCGGCCTACGGCCTCGTCGGCTAAGTATCAGACGATATTCCGCGCAATTTCTCAGGATAATTGTTAATTATTTGCGTGACTTGAAAACCACCAATACAAAGTTCGACTTCTTCTTTTTATAGTTGAAAATGATCTCAGCGAGATCGAAACGTCGTAAGATCTTTTTTGCTAGTTTTTATCTTAAACTGTGTTTCGAAGAAACTACTTATAAGGTGGTCATTACGGGAGAATAATGCCCTATAATTTAAAACAATTAACTAATCAGAGCGCGCATTATTTAGAGCACGGGTTGAGAAAAAAAAGTCATATAATAACCAGTTTTAACTTTAAAGCAGTTTTCTCTTCCAATAAAAATTGAGATAAGTTGGTTTCATCAAATGGTCTGATGATGCAAATTGGCCGTAGTACCGAGATTAGAAAGCTGATGTTTTGAGTGTTATTCCTTCGTCGGAGCGAATCGAGGAATTATGAGTTGTGTGTGGTACATATACAAAAAGATAGAACTCCATTATTGGTTGGTGCATGATAACGTGAAAAACAACAGAATAAATAGGTTAAAAGAAAAGTGTTCTTTGATACCTTGAAGATCATGATTAAGAGTTCAGATATAAAACACAAATGTTTGTTCTAAAGCTTTGCGGCTTTCCGTGCTTCCCTCATGTATGCGGAAAGTGGCAGGCTTGTGATTTGTTGCTTATTATTGATTTGAGAGATTAAAGTATCTCGTGACCGGTTTAGATGCGTTTTTGTTGTCTCTCTGCATGTCACGAAGTTATTTTTTGAATCAGTTGCCTAGTAGTCTACTTGTTTGCAAAAGGTATAAATGGCTGAGGTACGATTGAAATGATCCGCAGTGATCTCGTATGGGTACCGATATTTCATCGGGCAGAATGGCTATTGTTCTTGTGACATTTATACTTGCAGTTCAAGAATTTCTAGATCTGTCATATTTCGCGTTATTATTCATAAACGATCGATCAAACAGAACTTAATTCATTGGTTGCTAAGAACGCAGCTATACTCCACAGGGAATATCATACAGCTTATCATGCCAGAGTAGGTTGGCCGATGCGTAACAGTTCTTTCTTTTTTCTTCTCTTTATCAACCTCTATAAATTCGACCTCATAGAATATGTTATTTTTGCTACTTTTAGTCTTTTTCTTTCCCCAAGATGACGGCTGGTTCTCGTTGATAAGCCTTTTAGGAACGTGAAACTTAAGTTTCCCTTCTTCAGCCATTTTGAATCAAATTTGAACTGGTCCGTTCGGTCATGCGCATTAACTAACTTCGTAAACTACTGCATGTTTGATCACTAGAAAACAAATGTTCAACTTTGTAAGGAAAGACTTTGATATGGTAAAGAGGACGAGTAAACTTTTGCAGAATTAAGATTAGCTCGTCACCTTTCGCAAGCACATTAAACGTTTCCTACAAACCAGTTACATTAACGAATTAAGCTAGTTGTTCTTGTTTGCCAAATAACAAGTATTTTACTTAATGGAAGAGCTAAGTCGGTTATTATATGAAATCGTACTTACCCGTAGTATTTGGACCCCTTGTGGTGTCTGGGGAAAAGGAAATAAAGCTTGTTAGAGACTCTATAGCCTGAGAAAAATCCTAATGCCAGAGGACAGGGGAGGGGCAAGCCTTTATTTGCCTACTCTCAGAAAACCCCAGCTTAATTAGAGCATATGGAAACCCCATAGTGTTTGGCTTGTATGTAGCAGAGAACACAAACATGTACATGATGTCAGATACAGAAGGATCATACCATTCAATGACATGTATAATTTATGTGCATAGTCTTTATTAGGCTCTTTAAGAGTTGTCCTTTGCCTCAGGGTCAAACGGGCGTTGATCAGACCCATTGCTATGAAAAAAGAAATTCATCTATGTGTATTTTCCTTCAAACCAAACTTATTTTCATGGGAAAAGTTTTGCACGAGGACTTGTTTCGACAAACAAGTGCAAGGTAACTCTGAAATGGCCTATTACGTAAATATGTTGATGGATCGTATGGGTCCCGATATTTTTGCAGCTTTTTTTTTTCTTCTCTTTATCAACCTCCACAATTTCGACCTCATAAAGTATCTTATTTCTGCTACTTATTGTCTTTTTTTTTCCCCTAAGATTACGGCTGGTACTCGTCGATAAGCCTTTTAGGAACGCGAGACTTAAGTTTCCTTCCTTCAGTCATTTTGAATCAAACTTGAACTGGTCCGTTCGGTCTTGCGCAGTAAGTAAATTTGTAAACTACTGCATGTCGTATGTTCACTAGAAAACAAATGTTCAACTTTGTATGGAAAGACTTTGACATGTTAAAGAGGACGAGTAAACTTTGGAAGAATTAAGTTTAACTCGTCAGCTTTCGCAAGTACATTACCGGTTTCCTAAAAACCAGTTACATTAACGAATTAAATTGTTCTTGTTTGCCATATAACAAATATTTTTTATTTAATAACCGAGCTAAGTCGGTTATTGTATGAAATCTTACTTACTCGTAGGAGTTGTGAGCTTTAAGGTTGCTGGGGAAGAGAAAATAAAGCTTGTTAGAGACTATAGCCTGAGAAAAATCCTAATGCCAAAGGACAGGGGAGGGGCAAGCCTTTATTCGTCTACTCTCAAGAAAACCCCAGTTTAAAGCATATGCCGGGAATCCTAATGGTGTCTGTCTAGTACGTAGCAGAGAACACAAACATTATTTCAGATACAGAAGGATCATACCCTTCATCCTTAATTTTCCGGCAATGACATATACAATTTATTATCTATATTAACTTTAGGCTAATTAAGAGTTGTCCTTTGCCTCAGTGCCAAACTAGCCTTTGAGCAGACCCAATCTTGTTATATAAAAAAAGAAATTCATGTATGTGTTCATTTTCATACAAACCAAACTCATTTTCATGGGAAAAGGTTTCCACGAGGACTTGTTTTGACAAAAAGTGCAAGATAACTCTGAAATGGCCTATTACGTAAAGATGTTCAGACAGTCGGTTATTACGGCCGTGTGTGCAGACCTCACTGCATTCAAAATTCTCCCCATACAGACCTCCTCTTACCGGCAAAAGATTTGAAAGTGTAACATCTCCTAATATGAGTTTAGCCGACTATAATAAGGTAATTTCATGTCAGTACGAGCAGTGTTGTGTGTGGCATTAGATCACACTTCCGTTTCCCAAATCATCAAGAAGACAATTGTTAATTATTGGCCCGATTTATACTGGAGACGGATCATCCGTCCAGACGGATCATCCGTCGAGAAGGATCATCCGTCTAGTATAAATACGGGAAGGACTATGAGACGAACTATCGGTGTGTCGATTGAATCATTCCGTGTTTATAGTTATTAAAAACAGCCGCTGGCTTCTTGTAACGAAGGTGTAGTTTTCGTGGCTAGTTCGTCTTCTTCTCGCATTTATACATGGCGACGAATCATCCGTCTTGACGAGTTATCCACGATGATTCGTCTGATAAGACGGATTATCGTGATAGCTCGTCTGGATGGACGATCCGTCTGCTTGCCCGTATTTATACACAGACGGATTATCAGACGAGCTACCGGATGATCCGACTCTAGTATAAATCGGGCCATTACCAGCTTATAACGGATAAGAAGACAAGCAACAACAAAAAGATAGAAATCTAACCTCATCGAATATAATACATGAAATTTAGTCTGTGAAGAAAACAATTTATAAACCGAGAGTAATTTCTTTACGATAAATTTTGCCTTGCAAGATGATCATTTTAAGATAATAACTAGCGAAAAACTCTTATGACGTGTCGATCTCGCTAAGATCACTTTCAATTATAAAAATAGTTAGTAGAACATTGCATATGAGAAGTAAAACTACACGTTAGAATGTGAAAGCCGTTAAAAATATGGAAATATGTAGTAAGCGTTACAAAAGGTAAGTGATAAAAAACTAACATACAAAAGGCTAGATAACAATTCTCTTTTTTTAAATTCCCCATAATGCACTTTGTTTGCCCCCCTCCCCTCTTTCCCCCCCTCCCCTCTTCCCCCCCTCCCAAGTTTTGCATAAACTATTGTTGTGAAATACTCTTGAGAGTATGCGGACCTCCCAGGAGCATTTCACAACTATATTTTATGCAAAATTTTTTGGGGCAAACAGAGTGCATTATGGGGAATGGAAAATAATGAATAGGACAAAAAAAAACTTAGTAATAATAATAATCGCGCGTAAACAAGCCGAAAGATCGGATCTGACATCAAGCCAAAAGGAAGCAAACCCCCCTATCTTGAGTGAACAGTGCGTTTTTACCATTTTAAGTGCGATCTGTTCGATGCGGATTATGTCGGCTACACATGCCGACACCTGTATCAACGCATTGAAGAACCCAGGAGATCTACAATTAGGACACACGTCAGAGATCAACATGGGAGGGACCCAAGTGACATATCTCTTAGTTTCAAGACCTTACAGAAGTGCCAGCGCAAATTTGACTGCTTAATTTATAAGATGCTTTTGATAAAAGAACTAGAACCACTACGTGGAACTTACCGGGGCCCAGTGGGACACCAGATTCCACAGTTAATCTTCGTACTCTTCCTCCCCCTTCTGTGGAGGCTAATATTGACTTATTTTACATTCAGAGACAGTTTGAACACCTGCTTAGATGTAAGTAATGTACCAGTCAAATCGAAGCTTAAACATCCCCCTCGAGCATACCCCGGACATTTGACACCTCTTCCTGCCAAGGAGGGAGGGCATTTGATCACCACTCATAGGGGGTGGGGAATGTGATCGCTAGCCTCGATTTCATGTTTTGAGTTGCGCTGATTCTACGGTTAGAACTTGTTTCCATATCTCAAAATGCCCTTGGATACGTTGTGATGCGTACACAAAGAAAATACCGATTAGGTCTAAGCACTGAAAATACTGATTAGGCCTAAGCACTGAAAGTACTGATTAGGCCTAAGCACTGAAAATACTGATTAGGATTAGGGTTAATGGTTAGCTTCTTTATATTGGGTGTTCGCATTAGTACTTAAATCAACCGTGATTCTGCAGCGAATCCTCAGTGGTCAAGTGGTTAGGAGAGAAGACTTTCGATCGGACGTCCCGGGTTCGAAACCCATTGGACACACCGAAATTTTTTGTCCTTTATAATTGAAGAGAATTGCACTTCGACAACATTTGTTGTGCAGAAACTAAGTCTCTGTGTCAAGAAACTTAGAAATTTCATGTAAGTGTAAGTGAATAGTGAGAGAGAACTTTGAGATATGGAAACAAGTTTTTACCTGATTCTATGTGGGTTGATAAATCTTGGCGGAGATGGCGGGGACCGAAGTTTGATGAATTCAAAGGAAAAGTTTGCGTATTCGTGGTGGATTGGTTGAAAACCAAAGGTCTACACAAGCTGTGTTCCGTATTTGAAGGTGTTTAAGGTTATTCCTCACAATTGCACTGCGCATCCTTTCTGCGCATAATTTATGGCGTCATTTAGCGCGCCCGCGTGCATGTGCATATTGAAAACATGGCGGATTTGCCTTGATATTGAGCGCTGTCAGCTGGAAAATGGCTATAGCTCACCAACGAGCACGGGCACCCCAACTTTTTTTCAGTCATTGTAATCAACTTATCATAAACTTTGCTTGAGGAAAGACTGATCTGATTCCTATTGCTGAAAATTAATTGAATAAATAACGAAAATGCAAGTAAACTGTGGTCTTTTCTATGTTGCCCTATGGTAACCATGTCAAAAAATTTGGTTGAAATTTTAATCAAGAATTCAGCTTTCTGTCGAAATCAAACTTAAAAAGTTAATTTGTGTCCGATACAATGCATTGACCGCAGTTTAATGCGTGTGCTCATGAGTCTCGGTCACAAAAATTTACAATTATTACTGGGAATGCGTTCTTGTAATAAGCATTAAATAATGCCAAAATGGGTCATTTTCAATGCCCCAGTGCTCCTTAATGAGTAGGTGCACCCCCTTTTTTATTTCAAAATTGAAGTTCTCAGTGGGCAAAGTTTGAATGAAAATCTATTGTCAGTTTTATTTCAAGGGAATTACCTTAAGAACGATTTATATCTATAATATATAAATATGTGCTGTCTAATAAACCATGTTAACATGCACAGTCACAGAAACATGATAGAAACTGCTGAAAAGTTAAAACAGTAATCTGGTAATTTTCCCGGGGTGGGGCATTTTGAACAGCTTTTTGGTCCAGTGAGGGGGGAATCTGAACAAAATTTTTCCAAAAATGCAAATGCCTAGGGGGGGGGGGGGATGTTTAAGCTTCAATTTGACTGGTACATAATTTTAATCTTTATTTTGCCAATCAACTTATAATAATATTAAAATATTCTTTGAATTGTGTATTTTTGTTATAACAGTAACAAACTTTATGAAAAATAATTGCTCGTTTACATGAAATATTCGATTTCAAACTTGTCCTGTTGCGGCGGATAGAAAGCTCAATATCCCAAAAATTGTTAGTTCTTTATAACACTAACAACATTTAAAAATAAGTATTTGTTTACATGAAATATTTGATTTCGAACTTGTGCTGATCGCGCTTATAGTAAGCTTAATATCCAGAAAACTCTCTTCATTTCTTTATAACACAAGCAAACCTTTGTAAAAGTAATTGTTTACATGAAATATTCGATTTCGAGCTTGTCCTGATTGTGCTTATAGAAAGCTCAATACCCAAAAAATTGTCATAATTATTTCTTTATAACATTAACAAACCTTCGAAAAAATAATTGTTTGTTTATATGAAATATTCGATTTCGTACTTGTCTTGATCGTGCTTGTAGGAAAGCTCAATACCCAAAAAAATCTCATAATTTCTTTTTAACGTTAACAAACCTTCAAAAAATAATTGTCTGTTTATATGAAATATTCGATTCGAACTTGTTCTGATCGTGCTTATAGAAAGCTCAATACCCAAAAAAATTCTCATAATTTCTTTATAACATTAACAAACCTTCGAAAAAATAATTGTTTGTTTATATGAAATATTTGATTTCGAACTTGTTCTGATCGTGCGTATAGAAAGCACAATATTAAAAAAAACTGTCTTAATTTCTTTATAACACTAACAACTTTTTAAAAATAATTATTTGTTTATATGAAATATTCGACTTCTAATTTGTCCTGATCGTGCTTATGGAAAGCTCAATATCCAAATAAAGCCAAGAAAATTTCTAATTGATTTCATACACAATTAAAGTGTCTTTGTTGTAAGTTAAGGAAACATTTTCAACAAAAAGCAACTTTTGGGCCAAAGTTTCTTCATCTTGATTTAAGATGTTATCAACGAGTTGGCCAAGGACTTGGTCACCCATCTTTAGAGACGTATACGCATATGATGGTTGCTATTGCCATATAATTGATGTGATAAAGATCTCACTTGCACCACCAACATCTATTGATTGTAAACCAAGTTCACTTAATCTTGACTGCATCAAATTCTCAGAGGAAATAAGAGAGGGCAACTGCATTGTTGAGCTGCCATTTTGCATAAAATGTCTAATTATTAGTTCACGGTGATCAGTGCCCGGGGGGAAATCCCAAAGGAAACAGATAGGGATGCTCGTTGGAAATTTTGAATTTAACCCCTAAAGGAGACCATCTGGGCGTGGCTTAAGGTTTTTGTGACCCCTAAAGGAGACCAATCTGGGCGTGGCTTAAGCAAATTTTGACCCCTAAAAGAGACTGCTTAAAAACAAACAAATACGACATGCAATGAGTTTTAATGATATACAGACAATCATCGAATGCTTTTATCTAAAAGAAGTTTTCAAAAGAAAATTTGACTTCTGTTTCTCTTCGCATAATTCTGTGTTTCTTCGCGGAACCCTAAATGAGACCTTAGTGGCATAAAATATTGGTGCTTTGCCGGAACACCCTAAGCGAGACCAAAATCCAAAATTTACACCCC